>VZDJ01000330.1:0-40151 GCA_008694505.1 Cyanoderma ruficeps | reverse complement strand
CCTTTTTTTTTTTTTTTTTTTATGGTTCAGGATACATCTTCCTAAGTTGTTCCTTGTGTAAATGTGTAAGGGCATGGATCAGTGCACGTGGTTCCAAGGTTATGTGACAACACGTCTGTTATCACTGAAAATACGGAAAGGGAGACCTATCTATTCCATATTCTTAATTTGTTCTGGGAAATAGGATTCATTTAATCAACCCAGAACTTTTTGCTTGACTAATCTTTCACTCTCAGCATTTCCCAATCCACATTCTTCTGGAAGGAGAAAGGGCCCTAAGCAATGGCATGTTTTAAGTTTACCTGGCAAGGAAGGAGCTCTTATGTGTGTCCACAGATAAGGTGGGACATGAACACTTTCATGTCTTACGAAACCTGCAATTTTTACTACAGGACAGCCAGACTGTGTTACTTCAAATATTGGCTGAACACTATTTACTGATTACTCCTAGATACAGCAAAAAGTGATGTCATGGTTTGGAGCTGCTTTTTGTTTGCTTTACAGCAGTGAAACCTTCTTCAATGAAAGAATAGTTTCCTTTTTCTGCTATAAAATAGAAAGGCTTGAAAAACAGGTTATGAAGAGCTCTAAAAACAAAGGCAGACTTTAAAAAAAAGACTGTTGACTTTGTGTAAAACAAATTAGTTTTGGTTACTTCACCCAACCCTTAAATCATGTATGAAGTACTCATTATATGAGTGAAATAATGGATTTATATCTCCCTGGAGAAACTCACAGCTGAATTTCAACTATATATAGGGGATATATTTTGGTCTGATGCACATTTAAGAAAAATAAATATGGCACCAGTTATCATTTACAACTAGGATAAAGTACATCAAATATTTTAAGAGTGAATGTTTATATAAAAATTGGTTGAACAGATCTGAAGTTCACTAAAATCTTTACCTTTCTTTGTAAAAGCCTACATAATGATATCACCTCTTCTTGCAGGGTCTGGGTTATCTTCCATTTATGGTTTCATCCTATCTGAGCAGACCCTTCCTGTCTCATATTTTGGCTCAGGATGCTCCACTCCCTTTTGTTTGAGCAGTAGGAAGTTCACAGCTCCAACAGGAAGGCCGCACCTTCCCAAGACAAGTCAGACGTTATTGTATGACTCACTTTTCAGGGATAACCTTGATAATATGACATACAGTTAATTACAAAAACCACTATATAAATAAAAAATTTCAAACCAAGAAAAAAACCCCCAGGAGTTTCATCTGAGTTTTGGCTACTCCTTTTCCTTCCCTTAAATTTTACATACATGTGCCACATTTTCTCCTTCCTTTAATGCATGAGAAGCTTCCATTTCTCACCGTTTATAAAAGAATGAAAAATCTGGCCTGTTTTCTCACTCTTTGCATGCAACAAGTAGTTGAAGGAAATTTCATTTTTTTCTGCACTTAGTAGTCTGTACAGCTTGATACCTGCTGGTCTAAATTAATACACAAATAATGTGAACTCTAACCCTGTTCAGATTTGGAGAGTCCTGTGTTCAAATCTCGTGCCATTTCAATGAGCTGAGACTAGAAAAATTTACCCTGTCAAAGAATTCACTTAGCAAAACAAATTACCATGATGCAGCTATTAGAAATAAAATGTAAACTCTGTTAGAGTCTCATGCAATTTGGGAGCCTAAGTCCTGTTGTGATTGGAGGTTTGTAGACATTCAATTTCTAGACATTCTAGAAAATTATATAGGGTTTGAGTCTAAATTATTGCAGCAAAAACAGGAAGCATTTGACAGCTCTTTGTAACTTTCCCTGTGATACCTGAGATGAGCAAAGATCCTCAGGGATCAAATCCTGAGCAAAACTATGTGTGTGAGGAAAAAACCACTAACGAGTATTGGAAAGTCCAAAGTCTCACGATAATTTTAGAGTTTTAATGGAAGAAGTGGATTATGGCTAAGATCAATTCATGCCTGCTGCAGTATAAATTCCGTTGTGTTAAAAATATGATTTGAGATTGTACTCAGGTACATCAAGGAAACATTTACTTGGAAAGAAGTCAAAAAGGGCCACTGGTTATCTCAAGGATCCATCCCTGGCAGGAGTCAGGTTCATCCCAATCGCTCATGCACCACATCAAGCTCATGCCAGCTTTTTGGATGGCTCAGCCGTGCTTCCACTTGCCTTGGCTCATCCTCTCAGTGTCCTGCCAGGGACTTCTGGCACTTCTGTCTATCCTGCCAGGGAAATTCCAGCTGTTGAAGTAGGTGGCTGTATCCCAAAAAGACACGAAGCTCAGGATTATTGGTCTCACTTGAAATAGGGGTGAGCTGTCCCAGGTGATGCAGCTGTCTGGCAATGCAGAGGGGCTCTCTTCCTTATTTTCCCTGATGGTGAGGAGGATATTGGCTGTGGTGAAGTGGGGTTGCAGCTCAGGGAAGGGCATGGCGTACTGCCCTGGGTCACTGATAAAAACCACTTTTCCTCTTCCAGCCTCAGACCTGGAGATTAGTTTGGCATTTCCTGTGTCAGCAGCCAGCACAGTGGCAGGGGAGAGACGTGGAGAGTTTTTGGCAGGAATCACCTGCCTCTTTTCCTCTCCAGTATGCACTGAGGCAGGAGGGAATAGGCAGGACAGAGGTGCAGGAGAAGGAGGCAAGTCCCCGTCTATCCCCCAAAAATTTGTTCAGCCAAGTCCCAAATCTGTCAGTCTTCATTACTCAGCACCACATCTTCCCTATGAATCCTTGCCAGGGATAAGTGAAAGGAGAAAGATACCTTTCTTTCCCAGGTTTACCCCAGATGGATGAGGAACATGGCAAAATGTGGAAAGAGGCATGAAGTGGTATGGCCATGAGGTCTGGGCTGCTCAGAGACAGGAATTTTCATCAGAGGGCAAAGAGGACCTATTTTTGGTGCTGTCCTGTGCAGAGCCAGGAACTAGACTCCTTGTGGATTCTCTCTACTTCAGGATATTCTATGATTCTAAAACTGAGTAGCTTGGTGTTCTCTGTGGTGCCTCATGAGGAGTAGGTGCTACTTGCTACGTTTGGTCTGAAAAAGCTGTTCTGATTACACTGTGATGTGTGTGACACATATGACATTTAAATCTTACACTGTCTCTCAAAACATTTTTATGGAATCCTAAACTTGAAATTTCATCAGTCTTACCTCTCCAGGACCACTACTTTGCCCTGAAATGATGAGATGAACTCTGCCCACAGGGTGTGCAATGACACAAATTCATGGCATTTAATTTACTTTTCAGTTGTCCATTCCCATTTGCTCACGGGCTGTACGCTTGCCTGTCTCATGCACACACAGCCAGTGCCATGTAACCTCAGTCAGCATCCTGTTATCCTACACAGATCACACTGGGGCTGGAAGGAGGAATTCTCCATGTGGAAAACTAATCCTGTGACATTTTCAGTGTGACAAGAACCAGGACAGGCTGTAATTCTAACCAGACACTCTGTTATTGAAAGATACATGGTCCAATTTCTTGTCTAAAATGCAGATTTTAATAGGGACCAGAGCTTTGGGGTGCTAATCCAAGCCAAATTAAACTTTGTGTACTTAGAGGCTTAACTATCATTACCATATTGTGTAACTCTTTCATTACTTCTTCTTTGTCATGTAATGTCTTCTTTGTGTTTTTTAAGAAAACCAGTGCAAAATGTTAGAAAAAAGAAGCAGCTCTGTATCTTAGACATAAATAACATTGTAACACATTCAAATGAAATAGTTTCTTATTCTTATAAGGTTCATTGAGGAAAAAAGAATCTTCTGTCTGAAATGAGGGAAGGAGAGAAAAGCTTCAGATGGGGAGTTCAAGGGGGCCATAGAAGAAGGAGTATGGTGCTGGTGTCTGAAGATAAGGTCAGCTGGCTTTCAGCCTTCATTTGCAGTAGTCTTCAGCAACCTTGGAGACACTCCTGTTAAAAAGAAAAAAAAAGTCTGTTTTGAAGTTAGAAGTCATGGTCAATAGAAAACCTAAAAATTTTTTGGAGGCATGATTGACCAATCTGTGTTCTCTGTGTTGGGCCAAAGATCTTTAAATTACAGGGGAAAAAAAAAAAAAAAAAGAGGAAACCTATGCCAGTCTGCCTGAAAAGTTGCCATTTTGCTGCATATATTATGCAGCCCAAACTCTCAGTAATGTTGTTTCCTAACTATCTCCATCTGGATCACTGAGTTCTGAACTCCATAACAAAGCTCTTCCCATTTGGATCCTGATTTTGACCAGAGCATTATATATCCCAGAACCTCTGGGCCAAGGGAATTTGCGTCATTAAAATGTCCCAAGAATTGTGTTACTGAAGGTGTAAATCATAGGTTGCTGTTTACCACAAAATGCTATGGGTTATGCTGGCCAGGACCAAACCAAAATGAGGAATTACAACTGCTTTTGTACATTCTGCATCCTGATCTGACATGTATAGCAGCGTTGTTTGTGGAGCAGAAGTCCCTCCTGGGAACATCTGAAAAATTTAAAGTCCTTTTAAAATGATCTCACTGCCTGTAACAATTTGCATCCACGAAACACAAAAGGCCAAAAGAAAACTCGTTTGAGTGCTCCAAGTTGTTTGTTTCACTAAGAGTCCCACAGCTCTGACAGGCCCCTGGCTGCCTCCAGGTTTGGTTTCCTGAGCTCAGGGTCAGTTTGGAAGCAGCCTTTCCCTGTGAGTCTGGATGATGCTGGTGACCCTCTGTAGGAATGAGACCTAAAGCCATGAGATACAAGGTGGGATGTGGTGAAAGGATTCCTGTGGGATATGGCATGACATGTGTGAGCACGGTGACACACCAAGGGGTGAGAGGTTAGCAAGGGGAGGCTGGATCACTCCTATTGCTGCCTCAGCCAGGTGGAAATGGGAGAGATGTCAAAGCCTCATGTTTTTGTTACATCCCTGCACAAGTCCCACATCCTCTGTAATCTCTCCCTTTGTAACTCAGACATCCCTCACTATATAAAAAATGGCTTCCCCCACCATGACATCAGAGCATTTGACTCCAGTCTCACTTCCACTTCCCTCCAAAGTACAAACTGGCATTTGAAATCCTCATGTTAGAGGATGGTAATTTGACCACCTTGCAGAAAACTTGACGGGCTTGGTCGTCTCTCCCTCACAAATCAGGAACACCCCTTTGGTACAATTTATGCCTCTAACCCTGTTGGAGTACCCAGGGACATTTGTACCCAGTGCTACACATGGATTTTGTAGAGCTAGTCCAGTTATCAATGGCAATCTAACAGACTCTAAATCCAGTTGCTTCAATAAATGCAAAATAAATTTAAATAGTGTTGTACTCTTGGTGAATCTGCTGGTAAAAGTTCCTGAACTCGACCAGGCTTATGGGGTTGGGTTGGTAAGACACAGTGTGTTAGGGACACTGCGATCATGGATGAGACCTAAATTAGGGTGTAACCCACACTGTAGGTGGTTCTGGGACTTTATTCTGAGACCATATTGCATCCATAACCAAGTTGGCTATTATCAGAAATTCAGCCCAGATGCACCCAGCCCTTTAATTTCTGAGGTGGAAAACAAGGGGGGTTTTTCTCTGCCAAATTTCCGCACTTTTAATGCAGCAGTGTCTCTGTACCTGAGCCTGCCCTTGCTCCAGGGGCTTCCTGGCCAGGCCCGGGGTCTGTGACCAGCTCCTGTCACCGGTTTCAGCCTGACCTCTCTGCAGACTTCATTCCATGACAAAGCCCTTTATCTGTTCAATTAGCATATCAATGAAAAGGCACCGAGTAAAACAGTGTTGATTTAATCCCTCCTCTGAACAGTGCCGCCTCGCATTAGCTCGACCTCTGGGGAATGGATTGCAAGGCTGTGCTGAGATGAGCACCCCTGTGAGCCATGGCGGAGGTGCAGGCCCATAGGGATGACTCACATTTCCCAGCAGAACCCAAGCCCAACGGTGGAATGTGACAGGCTTTACAAGGAGTACCAGGCTGGCGCTGCTGGAAGCTGCACTCTTCAGTTTTTCCACAGGCCGGGTACAGCGGGGCCGGCGGCAATAAAGCCGTGCTCTCACTGCCCTGCCCTGCTGAAAAGTGTGTTCGAAGGCACCACTGCACAGGGTGGAAAGTTGAGCTCTGTCTCAGTGCCCGTTCTATGTTTGGCCTTTGGGCTGACAGTGCCAGGAGAGGGTTGTGTGAGGTTACTTTACATTGAGTAGATGTGCTTTGGTGTTCCCATCTCCCTGCCCAGGCCTGGCACATGGGCCCGTGTGCCTCCAGCCCTCAAACACACACAACAGCCACCACTGCCCTGCAATCACTACCAGCTTGGGCCAGACTTGGATAAATGGCTTGAACTTCATCCACTACAAATTCCTGAGTCACCCTGTCCTGCAATAAAAAAAAAATTTCCAAGCCAGAGGTCCAGTTCTTGTTTGCCCATGTATTTTAGACTTGGACCTATAGATGAAAAATTAAACAAATAGAATGTTTTATGTGTCACAATGTTCCTTTAAGCCATGCACACTTGTGCTGCTTTCAGCTGGGGTAGAGGTAATTTTTTCCCCGGTGTGGGGCTGTATTTTCGGTCTGATAATACAGAGATGGTTTTGTTGTTGCTGAGCAGAGCTCTCACAGAGCCAAGGCCTTTCCTGCTTTTAGTCCTGTCAGGCTGGGCAGGAGACACAGGCAGGACAGGTGACCCCAAGTGACCAAAGGGACATCCCAGTGACATCCTGCTCAGGATATAAAGTACGGGGAAGAAGGAGGAAGAGCAGACATTGGGAGTGATGGGGTTTGTGTTCTCAGGTCACTGTTTGGTGTGATGGGGATCCCTGCTCTCCTGGGGATGCTGAGCACCTGCCCATGGGAGAAAGTGAATTCATTCCTTGTTTGGCTTTGCTTGTGTGCAGCTTTTGCTTTCCACATCTTTATCTCGACCCATGAGTTTTCCAGCTTTTATCCTTACAATTCTTCCCCTGATCCCACTGATGGGGAAGTGAGTGAGGGCCAGTGTGGGGCTGGGCTGCTGGCTGGGATTAAACCATGACAACACTTCATAATGAATTTCATTTTCCTCCTACAGGTATCAAGAAATTTCAGACTGAACTTATCTGCTTATCTAAATATATCTAAACTCAGATTTAGAGCTCAATTTCTCTTCATGAACATAAAAAACTTCCTAAAAGATCCAATTTTTAAAGCTAAATTAATTTTCCTATTTTTCTGACATAGAACCTTATGTACAATAATTTCCAAGAAACACAACAGGTTTGTTATTGTAAAGTAGGAGACCATAGGACAGATATAGCACTAACAGAAACAACAAAACTTCCTGTTTTAACAAGCTATTATACAGGCATAAATAATCCCAAGGCATGATTTTATAGTTACATCATATGGTGAGATTTCTTATAATATTTTAAACAGGCTAGAGATTTTTTTTATCCCTTTCTTATCTATTCATTCTCTGTTGGGCACCCAAGTAAAAAAATCCACAGATGACACACAAAGTGACCTCTCTTCTCACTGGCTTCAGACAAAGACTTTAGGACAGAGATACCTGTTGTATATTTAAATTTTTTGAAACCGTCTCTCGTAATTTTCATGCTGTTTGAGAATCTAAGACATGTGTGTGCTTGGAACACTGACATTAATAAAAAGGTCAAATAAAAGTGCTTATAATGAGCCAACAAAGTTGGGATCTGAGCCAGACATTTATGGACTAGCTTTGGCATAAAAGGACACTTTCCACTCTTCTGAAAGCCAGATGGACTTGGTTGCTCTCCTCACCACTGCAGTCAGAATTCTTTGATGATTCTGAAGCTAGCAAATTACTTTTTAACCAATTATTCCGTTCCTCCCTTACATCTCTACCAGGAATTGGAGCACTGTGCTCTTCTGTCCCAGGCTTTATCTGAGATTTGCACAGGCAACACTCTCAGCTACCTGTGGGAGAAGAACGAAGGACGGGATAATTCCACAGAAAGGCCTCCAGCCTCTGAACAGGAGCAGATGAGAAAATGACCAGCATCCCTCCTTGGTTTGGCACTGCAGAAGAGTTTGCTGGGGCAAGTAAAGTCTAGGAGAGAATGAGACCAATTGCTGAGTAGACGGTGGAATTGGCACATTGACCTCAATATTAATGGAAATGCTGCTGTATTAATTCTTCCTCTGTGGTTTAGACATTTTCTTGGACAAACCCTGGCATTAATCTCCCTACGTACTTTTTCCTCCCGAGCTGGTGTATTTTAGCGGGATACTACTACAGAGTGAGGTATTACTCACACTGAGCCACTGCTTTGGATCTGTTTGGGAGGAGCTAAACCTGAACTGAGCAGTGGCAGGAGAGGGGAGACACACCAGAAACGTGGCATCCAGAGGAGGATAAAGAATGGAACTTCCCAGCCCCGTGCCAAGATTCAGGAGCACTCTGATGAGGTGGTTCCCTCCCCACGGACACTTCCCATAATAAAACCTAAACGAATCCTTCTCGGTCCTCTTATCCCCCGCATAAATTCACACTCCTGTTGCTGTTGGAACACTTTCCCTTTCCCTGAGAGATTTTCCAGGAGAAAGAACTGCTGTCCATAACTCAGGTTTTAAAGGAGCAAACTACTGTGTGCAGAAAATAGCTGAGGCTCTGTCAATCCCATCTCCCCTGACTCTCCAGGGCCCGCTTGGCAACCGGACGGGAAGGAGGTGTCACAGGTGTTTGCTGCCTTTGGGACAAAAACTGGGATTCTAAGAATGGGGGATTTTTCTGGGCTTTCTGTCTTCCTGACAGACAAGAAAACTTTTTTTTTTTTTTCACATTTGAGGTCTGCTGGCTATAGAAACTTAGACTCTAGAGATAAAGGTAATATCTAAATATAATGTGAAAAAAGTGCCTGTTTTACTTGCATAAGATACCAGAAGTATAGTGGCAAAAATGCCTAGTCCTTGTGCTTTTTTTTCTCTAATGATGTGGATTAGAGACTTTTCCAATGATAACAACAACAACAACAATAATAATTCAGATCTAAGCTTACATGAGTGCAAAACTGAAGCTACCGTGTCACTGTCAGAGGAGCTGTATGATGTGGAATAAGGTGACCAATTTGCTTTAGAGATTATTTTAAATGACCTTTCATTATCTTAGGATATTAAACCTAGCTGAAGGTGGAAAAACTGCTCAACGTAAGTATTTCTTTAAAAATTACCTTTGTCCAAAAAGTGAAATATTACCACTGTCCTAATAATACTGCTCAGACTTACTGGAATTCCCAGCACAGATGTTTCCATCAGCTTCAATCCCGTTTCTTGCAGCCTTATCCAGTACTACTGAATACAGGTAAGTTTCCTTTTATTTTGTAGAAATGAGAAATAGTCTTGGAAAAGACTTTGGGAACTTTTAGGATAAAGAAGAACATACATTCTCTAGAGTTGGGATTTGGGTCACCCAGAGAGGAGGACGAGAATTTCCCTGTGAGCTCAGATTTTGTTGTTTGGAGACCAGGACTTAGTAACCTACTCAGAGATTGGTATTTTCCATCATTTCCAAGTTTGCAGTTGATAGGTCCCAGTCTGGAGCTCCAAAGCTCCTTCCTCAACTGGAATTTTGCAATTCTAGGTTCTTGTGTCTGTGTCACACACACTGATGAAGAGATGGAAGCCACCAAGGTTGAATTTCCAGGTTTGTGTTACAACAAAAGAAAAGTTTTCATTCCTGGAAGATTTGAATTCTCCAGGTTTACCTGTTTGGCAGAATATACTCAACAAATGCTCTGAGACAGCAAAATCCATTCTGGCTGCATGCCAGATTTTCCAAAGAGCAGAAAGTCCAACAAAAGAAGACTCATCTCTGTCAATCCCTTAGCTGCCAGTAATCAGTTGGAACACTGGCCAAGGGAAAACCCCTCAGAATCTACATCAGAAAATTAATTCCAAGGGAAGAAGCAGATCCAAAACTCAAATCTTTCTAATGCTTTTGAGAAGCCCATGAATGAAACTTTTCAGTCCTGGATGTATTTAGATCCGCCCTGACCTAAATTTAAGATTTAAGAGATTAAATCCCTATTAAATATATATATATATCTCAATAAACTCTTGTTTTGCAAATCCAAAGAACAGATTTTCCTTGGGATTAATTTTGAACTTGATGTGATATTTAGGGTATGATGCCTTAAAACTGTGTGAACCAAAGACAATTTGTTTTCAATGCAAGTGATGAAGAGCCTAAGCTCAGTTTAGTGGCGAGTGAGCCTTCACATATGACCTACAAAACCCAGAAAGACAAAATGGAAATGCTGACATAACAGTATTTGAGTAGAACTACTTCTTTTCCTGACAATTTGGCATCTTTATAAAAATCAGTTTTGTTTTGGTTTTTTTTACTAACTTGTACAAATTCTATAAATGTCAGCCTGTAATTTTCTCCTTGCCAGTTATTTTCCTGGTGTACAGGAACACAGTTCTTTTTGTGTTAAGTTTTTCCTAGAAACACTTTTTTTTACTGAATAAAATAACACGATTTAAACAATAACTCTCTGCCTGTGTCTTATGCCCATGGACATGCATTTGAAGCTTAGATAACCTGGATACAAACCGATGGAAGCACATTTAGTGATGTGAATTATTTACTGCAACAAACAAACAAACACAACAACAAAAAAATCCAATTCCCTATTAAATAAAATAAAATAAAATTAGTTTCAAGTTCTCTACATAATGTGAGACCCCAAAGAGGAGAGAGGTGAAGTTATGAGAGATTGAAATATTTATATATATATATATAAACCAACCATTCAGGATTGTTTCACTCTAATCTACACCAAGAAGTTAATCTACATTAACTGGGTCACCCTTGCCTTCCTCCTAAAAATCCATGGTTTGATTGTCAGTCCTGAAATGGGAATCCATTGGAAGGAGATTCCCTTCAAGCTGTGACTGCCAACACATGAAAGTGCTGAAGGTGAAGCTATCATTTGAAAATAAACTAGAAGGAAAGGAGGAAAAGATGTTTTCTGTTACAAAATTCCCAGTGGTTTGTTTGTTGTTTGCTTGTTGGTGGTTTTTTTTCCCCCCCTTAAAATAGAAAGTATTTTTGGTATGTTTTGATCCTTATTTAGCAAACATTTTTGATTAAAGCAATGCTGTGTTTTGACCTCGTTCTTCTGGGTCATTCATTGCCTGTGTGGGAGATTTGCTTGCATAATGTAGGCCCTGGTTCAAGAGCTGGGAAATATAAAATGTGTCCTCTCTTACTCCAAATAACCGGTGTTCTTAGCAACATGTTGGTCCAGGGGTTTTATCATTCAACACTTTAATTAAAAAAATCATCCTCAAAACTAACAGAAATTACTGATCAAGGAGAAGCAAGCCAAGCAAACTCGCTGGAGTAACAAAATAATTTTGTGGGGCTTCATTGTTTTCTGTAGAAGACACCAGGATATAACAACTTGTAATATGTAATGATAAAATTGATGAGGACCAAACTCAGATCAACTCAGAGTGTGAATAAATCCTCCACATGCCAAAACACAGTAAAGACACACAGCATTATCACAGGCATAAAATGAAAGTAAAAATAAATCTCCGCAAAGTTTGCTTTTGCCAAATAAAATGTAATTGTCTTTCATTTTGACATCAAAGGCATAAATCATAATTTAAAATAATCACATTGCCTTTTGAAGTCCTTATTAAAATCAGGCATTGTCCCAATGTGCATATCCTACTTCCGTAAGGAAATATTTTATTTGTGCTTGTAGCTATAAAAAGAATTCTTTCTGCTTTTTAGATAAAATTCCTCTTCTTATAGTTGACAGGTTAAAGAAGCTGGACCTCAAAGGAAAATAGAAATGTTTTATTTCTGACTTATTCCAGCCAGTTTCCTTGTTTGAAGCTTTCCTAGGCTTTGAATATGTCACTGGGCTGAGAGAGGTCAACCAGAAAAAAACAAAACAAAAACAAAAAAACCCCAAACAAACAAAAAAACCAAACAAACCCCCCACAAAAACAAAAAAACCCAAACCTATATTAAAGACATAAAGATAAATATAAAATTATATAATAAATAGCAACAAAAATGGAGCTCATGAAAAGAAGGTCTATAAATGAGAATCAAAGGGGAAAAAGAAGAGGGATCAATAAAGAGGAAACATGGAAAAGGTCTTCCCAAAGTCTTTTACATAAACTGCCCTGACTACTCCTTTAAAAAGCTGCTTTTGTGGCTGGCAGTTGCCTGCTTGCTTCCAGGAATCTGGTTAGAGACAGAGCACTGTGTGCCTGACCAGGCAATGGCTGCCTGAGCCCAGCAAGGTGAGCCGCAGCTTGGGGTGGGAGGCAGCAGCTCCCAGATCCTCCAGGTTTCCTACTCCCACCAATCCCAAACACACCAGGAGTTTGGCAAAAGGGCTGGAATGTGAACAAAAAGAATTTGGAGGCAGGTATTTCTTCTAGAAAATGTGGAGCAGAAAAATCTCTGAGCCAAGGGAAAGCCTTGCTGGGCAGGAGGAGAACTCCCAGTGCTCCATATCCACATGGGATCTGCTGTGGAATGAGTCCCACAGAGGCCAGCACTCCTCGCACAGCTTTTAAGGGACATCTGATATGACAACTGGAAGTTGCATCTGGGGATGCTCCTCCCATCAGGCAGGCCAAAACCAGAGGTAAAATAACTCCCTGCTGACGTCAATGGGAGCCCTGCCACTGGCTGAGGCCAGGGCCAGGAGTTCACTCCAGGATTTTTTTTTTCTCAGGTGATTTATCGTAATTGCTTTTATCTGGCAGCTTCATAATGAAGAACCCACTCTGTCCTTTTTTTTATATGGCATTGGAATGTGTTCTTGTTATTTAGAAACTGCAACTTATGTCACAGCAAAACATTAAGCACAGAGATGGGTGTTGAAATCACACTGCTGTGCACTCTCTAATATGTGTTATTTACCCTTCTAATTGTGGTTGCTGCTGTTTGCATGAGAGGGTGCCCTGTGGATTTGCTGGAGATTTGTCTCTTCCTTTTGTGGTTCCTGCTCATCACCAACACTGGAGTAAGAAATGCTCCCAACTACAGGGAGGTAACTTCTGGAGCTGAGGATAAAGAGGTTTTTGCTGTGTCCTAAAGGTAGAGTTGCATTGCTGTTTCTGAGAACAAAGACTCTGCTCTCCCTAGTAAAGTACTAACAGTAACAAGGTTAAAATGAACTGCAAGATATGCTCTCTAAATGTCATGAAACACAAATATTTTCTCTCTACTAATTAAGCAAATAACTCACATAAATACTCTGCAGAAAAGAACCAAATTACAAATGAAATGGTTTGTGAGTTCTTAATTCCAAAATTTTTCTTTTTCTTCAAAGTTTGCTTTCAACTGAAAAATTGTGAAAACATATTTAAGATGAAGGGACCTGAACTGAAAATCCTCTTAGAAGATTTACACCATTTTTCATCCTAATATATAAGAAAGATTGCACCATTTCCTATGACCCAATATGTACCGTGTACATATAGGAAAATTCAAATAAAAATAAGGTTATTTTAGGACATATTGATTTGGATAGGAAAAAGTAATACTCCAACCTCATTGGGCAGAAAAGGAAATAAAGCAGATTGAGCATGGCCATAGTGTATTAACTTCCTTTCCAGCCAGAAAGGGGAGGGAAGGAAATGCAAACAGAAGATGAAAACCACAACTTTTTCTGCTGGGTTAACACTGGCCTCACACCAGTGGTGTCCCTTCTACAATAAGGTTTTCACCCAGCCTTCAGGGCAGATGTCAGGATGCCTCAGAAAGGGACATCACGGTGCTGAAATGGTCAGAAACGTCCTAAGAGAAATTAAATCTACAGTGAAAGAGAGAGTGGGGTTCAGCATGAGGTGGTACTACTTTCATGCCATCAGCAGATTTTTGAAATATGTGTGGTGTTTATCTCAAAGACAGACAGGAAATATTTTAGGGTTTTGTAATGGTTGTTTTCCCTCCTTCAGGGTCACTCCTGCACAGGGAGTGGATGCACTTCCAGGTGCACCTGATTAACAGGAATAAAAAATCCACTGGAACACTTGCAGGAAAGTCCAGACTGGGAGATGACAAGATTCAAACACAGGAACGCAAACACACAACGTTCCCCCCAAAATCCCAGAAGGCAGGAACGGAGCCCTGGGAAAAACATATAATGTATATATGGTTTGTTCTTACTGATAAAAATACTTGCATGATTCACTGTTTTAGAACTGTACTGACCTATATTTCTACAAATAAAAAGCCAGATGGGTGAGTCAGGATCAGATTTCCAGATCTGAATTATTGTCAGTTACAAATAAGCAAGTTTAGCAAATAAACTCAATCCAGAAGTCCTTTTTGTTACTTCTGCTTTGGATTAGGCACACCAAAACCAAGGCTCTTTGACTCCCAGGGAGAAACAGACAGGTTTTCATCCCATTTCATGATACAATGCTCAAAATTTACCCTAAATTTAAACCCACAATAATACAGAAAACATAGCACTACAGAAAAGCAATTTTTCAAATCTTTTTACTTATCACGAAGAGACTCACCTAATGCTGAGATTTGCCTGTCAGCTCTTTTCTTATTATATATATTTGGTTTCTATACTAAAAAAAATAAATATATATATATGTATATATACAAAAACTAATCAAGTCCATTTCTATTCTAAATACATTATTTCAAGAAAAAAAACAAACTAAAAAAACCTAGAGGAAAGTTGTTTTACAGCATGATGTACCATTACCAGCAGAGTCAGCAAAGAGATCCTTTACTTCTTTTTTTTTTTTGGTGAAATTTGGCTTTGTTTTTGGATTCAAACACATTTTGAAAACGAGAGAAGGGCTGGGCAAAGCAGAATTACAATAAAAAGGGCAAAAGCTGGTAACTGGCATCACAAATATTTTTTTTTCAGGAACTGAATTTAAGGTGAGTTGCAATATTTCCAATGCTTGCCTCTGTCTTCTGTTGGGGTAATTTTAAAATGAAAATGAGGCCTAATACATTGAGAAGGTGTATGCACTGAATAATTATTAAATGAATTCAACTGTTAAGTTTCCATCTTTCACAAAATATTATGCACTGCCATCTCCATACAGACTTGGATCTAGGCCTCAAAATGTCCTTGGCTCCAGAATGGCTCCCAATAAAGCCTGGAGCCAAAGAAGGCATTTTCTTGGCACTAGGTGGGACTGTCCTTGCCCATCCCAGAGAATGGGACCATAAACAGCACTCAGTTGACAATTTTATACCATAAATGAATTAACTATTTACTCGATCCTTTGCAAAAGGAAAAGGGGTCTGAGAGAAGAAGGAGAGAAGCCTGGTGGCTCTTAGAGAAGAAGGGGTCATGGATGAACAGAGGCAGCAAATCTCATTTCTCCTTAAAATGCAGAGATAATTCTATTTTATTGATTACATAGAGCCGATAACTGCTATCCTTTAGTCAGAGTTCAACATAAAGTGATCCAGAATAGTTAAAAATAAAGATGTGTTATTCCTCCAGCTTAATTTATCCACAGAGTCCTGCACTAAGCATCACCACAAGTATTTTCTTGCCACTTTGCAAATAAACAGAAAGCCTTGAGGCTCCTCGGTGGATTCTTTTTTTGATCAGAAAGATATCAGTGCACTGGCTTTTGTCTTATGAGGGGGTTTCAAACAATTAGCTTTTATCTAGGCCTTCACTTAACGTGAAGACCAGGAGAAAAATCTTAGTCAAACAGGCTGATTCTATTAAAAATCTGCAGGGTGGTTCTGCACCCAGTGAGTGAGGCACTGATCAGTGGCACAGTTAGTGCTGTTTATAAACAGCAAAGCTCTGTATACATTTCCTGTGATAAAAACTTTAAACAGTCTGGAAACATTCTCTGCATGAATAAAAAAAGAAAAGAGCAAGAAACAAAGGCAAAAATGTAACTCTTCGAGGCATACTCAGCTTGGACTATTTCTGTACTATTACCTCACTGCTGGGAAACCACTGCACTGTGGCCATTTACTGGAAAACTAAATGCATAGAATATGGGACACATAAAATTTTAATAAACTCAAGGTAAAAGCAGGGAGCTATGCTAAAATCAGGTTCTGAAGGATTTCAATTAAAGCCAACTAATTCATATGCAGAAACAAAAAGTGGTCTTGAGAATTTTCACTTTCTTGTCATGGTTACAGGCAGGTGAAAGGCTTCCAAGAGCTATCACTTACATTTATTTGACTTGCTCCATCTTTCATTTAATGTCACTAACAGATGGTTAACCTCAAACGTATTTAACGCCAATTTTACAGCTCAAAGTCAATCCAGTGCTCCAACTGCGTTTATTTGTTTCGACGCCCAAACTGTGGGAGAAGGAACAGTTCCAGTGAACATTAAAATCAGTGACATTCTTCTGCTGACTGAAGACAAGGTTGATTCAAGCCACCCAATCTCAGGTGATGCAATTTAACTCCTGTGCTTTGGAGACCCAGTGACTGGGATGCCTGGTAGGTCCTCAGTTCCTTTCCCTAAAGAACAGGGCAATTCCAGAATGGAGTTTAGCAGGAAGGCTGCATGGACACAAACAGCAATTTGAAATTACAAATGAAATCACACATTTTTTTTTGAAAAAATTACAAATGAAAGCTGAGTCATGAAATGCAGCACAGCACAAGGAGGCCTCTCCCAACACCAGCCAATTCCATTAAGCTTCAAACCTCTCTTCTCTTCACCCCAAATCTCATCTGATCTGGTGCGTTCCAGCACTTATTAAATATAATACTAAGTATATAAAAATATATATTTTAAAATATATTCATGGAAATATATGTTCTGTAGGAGTAGATTTATTATTCGTCTCTGGAGCCTGATATTTCTCATGTAACTTCAGCCCTGTCATTCTTCTGCTCAGGAGGTGGGAGAGTGCTTAATGCCATGTCTTCTGTCAGGTTATTGCTGTCAGCTCACATTTAATTAGCAAGCAAATAAGAGATGCAAGCACCTGCTTGAACGTCTGTTAGCTGCCAGAACTTTCTGAGCACAGATTTCAGCTGAGTGCTGACATGGAACCAGCAGTGCCGTGTCAGTGGTGTGAGGAGAGGGTGACAGAGCAGCTCTGACCAGCCCAAACTGAGGCTGCTGCTGGGAGACACTCCTAGAGACACAAATGACTGTGTCCTATTTGCTACCAATGTGGTTTGAAATTGAATATTTGATATAAAGGATGGCTGAAAACTGAAAATCTAGGGATAAACAGGTGACGAATTCAATTTTATAAACTCAAAATATTTCTGAAATTTAAATGGGTGTTCTTCCATTTTAGGGCTGAACAGGCTCATCCCTCTCAGATGATCTGTTGTTTCCCACACATGTGTAGCTTTATTATACTTCATATTCTTTCTGGTCTCTAAAAACTGGCAATGCTTGTGGATGTGCCTATTATGTGGCAACTCAAATTTTTTGTTCAATATTAATTTTATTTGGTTTTCTTTAGCAGGTTTGTAGCCAGGTAAGCGTTCACAAACAGAAGGGAGCTCCTCTAAATCCACATCCTCAGCCACCTGAATGGCTTCTTTCAATTCCTTAAGTCCCATGAGAATATTCCAAGTACTTTTTTTTATTTTTTAGTTTTCATTTCCTCCCACTTGTCCTCCACTTACACAGAAGACTATTTTTCCCCACTGAAAATGTCAACATTTATTGCTTTGTTGGGCCAGCTCTGAAGAAACCAAAATTGACCCGAGGTGTCAAGTCTGCTCTCTTCCTTCTCCCACTCTCCCTCCCTTTCCCATAAATTAAAGCAAAGTTAAATAAAAACCTTGCTGTGAGTCCTAGAACAGGTAGATCTCTGTCAAGATTTTCTTGTGCCTTCTCATCCAAGGTTTGAATGTATACTGGAAAAGTTTGTGAAAGATTTCTCTTTTCATCAATTTTGCCAATTAACTTTTAGTGTCATTTTAATTATTACACCTTATGTGGGTAGACTCTTCACCTGGGAAAGAATGAAAAAAATTGCATGGAAGAAAACCAAAGGGAAAGGAGCACTAGTGAAGGTTCAAGTTATAAAGTGCCAATGGATGTACCTGATCAATTCTCACAGTTTTGGGTTAAGACCAAGTGAATATTGATCAAACAGCTGTACAGATATTACAGCGGTGATTCTGCTTTCCTTCTACAACCTCCACCTATGCCAATACATCTGTCATAATAGCATCCAAGTGCCAAGGATATGACCACCATAGATCCTGATTGTATTAGTAACTGGATAAAAATGGAAAGTCTAGGATTTATTCCTGTTACTAAGCAGGTATGTGATTTTTTTTTTTAATTTATATCAGATTTTTCATCATCTTCTCTGTTGCAATACCAAGAACACTACAACATCCTTTGTTATAATTACTCTCTAACTACATATAGTTGTCACAGACATGAGGAAATCAGTGAAAGACAAGTGACTACCTAAAATTGTAAGACAGTGGGAAAGGATAATTTTCAACCTTAACCAGGTGTTGCTTCTCGTGACAAATCCGTGGCCATGTGAGCTTTTTCACATGTATAAAACCACCCAAAAAGTAACCAGCTCCTTACAACATTCCACTGATGCTTTGAGGTGCATCTTCTGCACACCTCGAGCTGCTGGTGTCTGAAAAGGCCCCTCACAGAGAGAGAGGAGAATGCTCCTTTCAGCGCACACTGGGGACCCACACAGGTTGTGCCATTCCTGAGACAGTTCAGCTCTTCACCTCTGTACTGCTTTATTTCATTAATCCAGGCTCCAGGTTTACCAGCAAAGTGATTTGTGTGCAGTCTGCCCGGTTCAGGTGTCAGCTCCCAGCCAGGTATTGAGCAGGGGTTCCCAGCAGAGCCCTGTAAAACTGCCCAGAGTGCTGCCTCTCCATAATAATTTCTTTTCAGAGCACTTGGGAAGGCTTCTCCCTGGTGAGCAAAGGTGTGGGAGTGTTTGCACTGGCAGTTCTCCCTGGGACAAAGACCTGCTGGCTACAAAATGTGCTCTGAAAAGGACGTTCAGAGCAGGAGGCCCCAGGGGGCTTGGCAGGGCAGGATTTCAGCTGGAACTGCTGGAAACCCAGGGCCAACAGGCCTGGGCTGGGATATCAGAGAGGTATCAGCCCCAGTGAGTCGTTTCATCTCATGGAATCTCCCCTCTCAGCTGAGATTGGCTGTCAACCCACAGCTGGTGCCCACAGGAGCAGGTGCCACAGCGTGGGCCATCCACACACCCCTCCAAGGAACCTGAGAGTCACCAAGTTCCCTGGTTGAAAGCCTGCAAAAACAAAACAAAGTTCTCTGACCTAGCCTAATCCTACCCTCATGCCATTTTATTTCAACACCCAGAAACCAAAGAAAGCTGTTGAGAAGAGAAATCCACTCAATGTCAATAAATTTAACACCTTTTCTAATGGCCACCAAGAAAAACACTGAAAAACGCTCATATTTTCAAGTTGCTCTACTCTTTAAGGCCATCTATCCATAAATTTCATGAAACAGAGGAACATTTCTATTATGCCTCGGAAACCTATATTTAATTCTCTTTTTTTTTGGCTCAAAATTTCTGTCCCCATGCCTCCATCATGCTGCAGGTTCACTGCAAACTCTTTCTTACACTGCCCCTTTCAAAATATTCTTATCCTGGAAGTTCTATTACCATATACTTGCCAGCCCTTCAAGAGATTTGACAATTATTTGACAACTGAAAGTTCAAGCTGACTGAAACAGTTGAAAAAAAAGCTTTATAACTAGATTTTCTAGATTTGAATATCTTCCTCTTTTCCTTTTTCCTTCCGTTACCTCAGAAGTCACAAAGAAAAGGGAAGAAGAGATAGAAAAGAAAAATGAGGTGGAAATGGGAAAGGAGAAATATCTAGGACTTGGAAATAATTTTTTTAGTAAATTACATGGGTTTTTAAAATTTGGTTCATGGCCATCTCAACCAACTCTATATAAAATAAAAGTTTGACTCAACTCTCTTCATTATGCACAACTTGAGTTAGTGCAGCTGTCTCCTGGTGTTTGTACTGAGTGTGGAACGGAGAAAAGGGGAAATGAATAATGAGACTTGCTGTCTCTGACGTGCCATCCCAACACACTGGGATCTTCTCTGATGTTTTCTTAGTTTGCTTTCATAAAAAATCATAAGTTCTGCATTTAAATTGGAGTTCTGGCTTGAATAAATCCCAAGAGTCGCAGTGAAGTGTAGCTAAGACTGCCAAAATTTCACGCAGCTGTAAATCAAGACAACTCAGGATTCCTGCTATCACCACCTAAAACAATAGACTGGCCAGGTTCTCTTCAAATGTGACAAGTGTGTCCCAAAATTCAGTGTGTGCTCTCTGACCCAAGCAGAAAATCAGTAATACTCTAAAATTAAGTGGAGTTTTGTCTAGACTGATTTTTCAGTTCTGATGAATGGATGTAGCTGCACAACAGGAAACAAAGCAGTGCTGCTTTGCTCCCTGCTCGGAATATTTTGCCCATTTAAAAATGCCTATTTATAATTTCTCTTTGCATTATTATATAAAATAATTTTACAACCAAATTAGGCTATGAAAACCCACAAAAATCAGAGGTGCCTTCAAAACCAGGATGGGCCCCACAAGCTGTTTAAAGCTCTCTTTGAATACTAGTAGTCTCTCATGGAAATTTTCTTTTCCTTACTCCTTGTTGTAGGAACACTAGGAAGGAAATTTGTAATTTGCCATTCAGGCATATTTAACACAGGAAAAATATAATAGTAACAAAAATATAAATATTAAAAGCAGAGAGCCTGCCTGTGTATGTTCAGGTCACCACAATATTTCAGAGTCTTCCTGCAACCACAAATAAGGCACTGAGGAAACTCCATCAGCAGTAGAAAGAGAAACAATCAATTTCTTTTCCCTTGCAGGAGAAAAATCTGTATGTCATGGAATGACAGTTTATGTTTTGCCACAACAGGGAAAGAAAGAAGAATTCAAGCTTTTCATTTCTACATGATTTTGTGATGAACTAGTAGTGAGCTTCTAGAAAACTTCAGTATATATCTATTATCTTATGAAAAAGTTGATTTTTCATCCCCATCTCATGTGACAGGGAGTTTGATGTATACTTTACTTAAAAATATGAACACCTTAATTGTTCCCTAAAAAGCTTCTAGAAACACCCTTTACAAATGGACTTGATTGTGAGGATACCTGGGGCCAGTCAGAGTTTAAGTCAAAGTTTACAGGGTGAAAACTCTCCGTTGGTTTCCCAGGGAGGAGAATTTCTTTTCTGCTCATTTGCTGGAAATCTTCTTGTGAACAACCCCTTGTAAAAACCCTGAACTACAGAGCCCAGGGATTTCTCCTCCAAAGGCTTCACTCTCCTGGGTGTTCCTAGACTGTGTCTAAATCAGGTCATCAGGATTCAGGACAAAATTCAGTTGTGGTTGTTCCTCTTTTTAAAGAGAAGGCAAGAGAAGAAACTGCTGTTGCTCTGGAGGAATTGATGCTGAAGGAATGGAAAAAAGCTCCCGTTTGACCTGGAACAGAGAGTTCTTAGAGAGCATGGTTAGGGAGAGAGGCCCTGTGCTTCCAAAATACAGCATCACAAACCATTCTAAGCCACCTTTTAGACTTCGAACATTTAAGGGAGGTTTTATTAATTAATTTCTTTGATTAATTGCTAGAAAACACAAAATTCAGAGCAAGGCTGCTGCCATTTGCTACCTGCAGACAATCTGATAAAACCACAGTGACAGATGAATTTTCACTGAATGTTGAGTGGGAATAAGAAAAGTGGATCACTGGGGAGGAGTTTTCTGTGGAGGGAAGCCATCAGGAATTTCCATCTGTGACAATGCCAGGCTGACTGTGATGACTGAAGAGTAGGAAGACTCAATAGTACTCATTAATTTTAATTGTTTTTAACAAATTCAGTCGTACTTGTAGAGTCTCATAGCACTGCTTTGTTTCCAAAATGAGTAATTAACATTATATTGCATTCATATCAACACTTACCATGTCCTCCTTCTGTGACTGTGCTGCTTCCTGATTCTCTCATGTAGGGGAGGTTTTCTAAATTATCAACATCTGCTCTTCACTGATTATTATCCCTTCTCATTCATTTAAAAATAGCTTTTATAAATTATTGATGTCTCTCCCAGTGCCTCCTCATCAAAAATTCGATGTTGTTAATGGGACCCAAAAGATTGGGGTTTGAGGTTGTTTTTAGTTGTTGTAGGTAAATTTAATTTATGAGCTGGTTACATGATAAATACTTTCCTAAACACGTAGATTTTGGGTTTGCACAGAGAGGGCTGAATATGAAGTTCTATTTAGAAAAAATCTGGAATTCAAGCATTCTGTAACTATAAGAAAAAATGTATCTATTTAAAAGCAAGGGAACTCAAGTGCAAATTTCAAGGGGAATTACCCTTACATTTGTTTATGTATTAGGCTTCAAAATTCAATTTGCAAATAAGTAATTATCAGTGTACCAAAAAACTTTAAAACCCCACAGAGATTGCTTTAGATACTTTTCTATGAAATATTTATAATGATTTAGGAAAAAACCCTAAAATTCTAAGAAGTAAATGATACAGAAAAAAATATTGGATAAGGGTTAATTAATGAAAATAAAGGAATTCAAGACCAACAGATTAAAGTGCTGGATAAATTGGACTTTAAGGGTTTAGGTGAGGATTTAGAAAAAAATAAAGACAGCAAACACAGGCAGGTATAGATACAAAATTTATATTCCTGAGTACAAATAAATCCAGTTTTAACTTGCATTTTATGATCCCAGAGAGAACTGGACAAACTCAATGGAAACGTCAAGTGAGAGCACCATGCCCTCTACCTATTGAAACCAGGCCAGGAAAAAAAAAATCAAAACCTGCAGCTTATTGAGTCTTCCTAGTGTGAAATCTACTTTATTCTAAAAAAATATATAAAAATTACCCTAATTTTGTCAAAAAGTCGATTGTCTATAATACGTAATATTGCACATATTTAGCCACCCACAAGTCTGTTTTTCACAAAAAAGGTAAATATACAGGGAAGAAAGCAAACTAATAAATTGTGAGGAGTTTGGCACAAGTCCCACATCTGGCTCTTTGTTTTTAAAGCTGATGAGTAGTTTAGGAGTGTTACAACCTCACAGAAGGAAAGAAGTGGAATGCCACTGGAGAAGGAAAATGTCTTGCTCCTTGGATTTTTGCCCTCTTAATATGTATATATAAGCCAAAAAGAAAACTCTGTTGGGGGTTGTATATATTACAAAACCTATTGTATATAAAAGTAAAGTCTGTATAAATAACAAATCACATGTGATTTAAAACTTTATGGTGTAAAGAGCTATTCCTTCAAGGTTGTATTTTACAGCTCTGGGTACTTTGATGTAATTTTGGGAGTGGCCTAACCACCTCGGTCCTCCATACAAAATAAGATATATATGACCATGTATTCATAGATTTTTAATTTTTTTATCCAGATAAGCAGAGCAACAATTGTAAAAATTGATAAAATGAATGCATTTCACTTTGTGCAAATTGACTGCTCCTACTCCATTAAAATTGAATTATCAGTATGAGAGGAAAACCCCATTATTGGCATCGCTGGAAGGTGAAGTTTCTCTGCACTGGCAGCATGAAAAGTACTTTGGACATGCAAAATTCGTGGCTGAAACTGCAGTTAAGGCAGACAAGGACATGAAAAAAAAAAATAACAAACCCCCAGTTGTTGGTTTGGGGCTTTTTCAGATGCAATACAAAGCCAAGTTTCAAACCCCAAAGTTAACAAAGCAAACATTGTCTCTTTAATAAGGTCCCTAATATTTGCTGATGGATGCTGTGATTAACAAATATCAGGGTGGTGAGTCAGCACCTGCATTCACGATGCTTGGAGGGCAAAAATCAGGTTTCCCAGACACCAGCAAAGCATGCCAAATCACTGCCCTCAGTTCTGGCTTTCTTAATCCTTCACCTTTCTTCTTTTGGAATTTAATATTCTCAGTTCCCACAGAAAACAGCTCTTTTTTTTTTTCCCCCTCTCCCCAGTTAGCTTGGAAATCGAAGGAAATTTAATCTATTAACAGCTTAAAAAGTAAACAAAACTCCTTTCACTTTTGAACTGGAAGTCAGTAACATAACATTATTTTTTAAATAATTCCTTGGATATTTGTATTGTAACTGTGGATATTTACCCTTTCTGTATCATGTGCTAAGTCCTCTTAGTTCCAGTAATTTACATTGACCTTACAGATTATCTACAACTGAAGATGTTTCCTGTGGCCACCGATTTTATCTTGTCTGCACATTGCACTCTGAACAAAAAATAAACATTTTAATGCAGTTTTGCTTGCTTTATTATCATAACAATAATAACAAAAAAGTTATCTAATTTTAAAAGAAAATAAATTCATTCCATTTCCAGTGGAATATAGTGCAACAACTGTTACGCAGACCAATGCAGTAACAAAAAAAAAAATTAAAGTGCATTAAAATGACTAATTACTATATTAACTGTAATTGTCTTACAGAATTATTTTCCGGCATCCCATATATACAGCTTTTAGAAATTATACTTTTAAGTGCTCTGTCTGTTCCGTATATTGGGATAAATTCGTGCAAATAGGGGAGATTTTAATCTTTTGCATTGCCTCATTAGTATGAAGTCACTGATTTGGACATTTTAAAGATTAGTGGGTTTAATAATAGGTCGTGCAAGACACAGAAAATGCCCTTTAGCAGTTTGGACTCATTCATCCCAGGGCTTTTCTTCTTTTAGTAGAAATAGCTTGAAATTATTCTACTTAATGACAGATTATTTATTTTAGCTTTTATTTGAAATCTGAAGGTGTGGATGTCTGCTTCCCATCTGCATTAGGGAATAGCTTCATACAATCAGGATTTTCTGGGTGATCATTCATCCTGCTCAGAAGGGTGAAGTCAAAATTCAAAGAGGAAGTGAAAACACGTCACAGGAACAAAAGAAAAGCTTGCCAAAATATCAGTTAGTTTTGATGGAAAGAAAAATTCTAGTAGATTAAAGATTCCATCTCCAAATGTGATATTAAAAAATGCAGGCATAAAGAAGTAAAAAATAAAAGCTGCCTCCTTAGGTTGGAAGAGTTGCAAGACCGGCACCGATTTCTCCTGTGCTGCTTCATATTCTTACAAAACAGTCCAAATTAAGGCTTTTGGTCACTGAGGAAATGCTGGATCTCATGTAATTCTCCAAAACACAGGAATTACAGTTGGAGCTTTGGAACTGACTTTAGGGGAGCCACAATTTCAGCCTGGACCCCATAATTTTCTGGGGCAGCATGGAAAAATGACTGCCACATTAAAGCAGTTGTGAGGCTTATGCACAATTACCTATCCGCCCTATCTGAATTTTTTAATCTGTTTACTAATTTCTTTAAAGGAAGCACTGATGAGGGTGGATTCGTAAAAAGACTTCAGCTGAGAAACTTTCCTGTTTTTCTCTGCCACAGCCACACTCATTTTGCAGTGAACTACTTGAAAAATAAAATGGCCCAGTCACCTTTTTTCCCAAGTCATATCCAGTCCCAGGATTTGAATGCAATAATTTATTACTGGGGTGGAAAGGGTGTGATCATGATTTTTAGACAGAATGGTAAAGGTATGAGCATGAAAACCTGAAGAAGGGACAAGATTAAAAGAATTATGTGACCTTGTTTTACCTTCCTGCTGAATGTAAGGATGAGTTTTGGGATTTTTAATGTTGTTATGGTCAGAGACCCCTCTGTTCTTACCCAGTAAATGCCTCTTTCCTCCATCCACTTCTTTTTTACCATCACCTTCTTCAAAAAGTCTCTTTTTGCTTCATTTAGCCATTAGTAGCTCCCATAGCACATTTTCCATTTTATTTCCATTTTCAATTTTATACATTTCTGCTTCTGCCTTTGCATTGCTTGGACCGTACTCACCACACAGACAGGAGTTTGTCCAGCTTTAAACACCCAGGTTTGCTGAGCAAAACACCACTGAAGATAAACCATAAATATTTACAGCAGCAGAACCCACCTTTTCTGATGTTCAAATACATCAGCAAGTGTCCCTGCACATCCTTCTGCTCCAAAGGAAAACATTCTGGAGGAATTCTTTGGGTGTTAATTATGCATCAGACACACAGTCAGGTTTGACTCAGGGTAAGTTGGAGATGTGTTTTTAGGTGCCAGTGTGCAATATTCTTCAATGATAATTATTAATAAAAATATTGTTTATTAAATTAAACATCCACCATTTTCTAACTGTTTATTGCAATCTCATCGAAACCTTTGCCTTAAAGAGAATTTAGATCAAATAATTCCAGTCTAATTTCTACGTGGAAAGTCACAAATTCATCTCTTTTTAACAGTTAGGAGTTTCTTTCCAGGTCTTCACAGAATCATCCAGCTTGGAAAAGACCTCCAAAAGCATCAAGTCCAACCTGTGACTGATCCCCACCTTGTCACTAAACCATGGCACTAAATGACAAATCCAGTCTTCCCTTGGACACCTCCAGGGATGGGGACTCCAAACCTCCCTGGACAGCCCCTTCCAATGCTTAACCCCCCTTGCAATAAAAAAATTCTTCCTCATGTACAACCTTTCAAATAGATTTCAGTTTGCAAAACAAATTATCCTAAATGTTTCTGTCTTAACTTTACGAGTCTGTGAAGGTAATAAAGAGCATAAACAGCAACATATTCAAAATATATGTATTTATTAGCACAACTACCTCCTGAGATTTCCTCACTGAAACTTTATGAAGAGCTTCTCTTATGTCTGAAATCTCACAGATGACTTAGATATGTTGCACTCCATCCTCAAAAATACTTTCACTTGAAATGCTGAAATCATTGTATCTGTATGAAATGTTTAAAATATACACATTTAAGGTTTCTAAGTGTGTATCAATCCCAGATGTCGAACACTTTGGAATTTAGGTTGAGCCCGTTCATATTATCCTTCCAGGATTGAAAATAACTAAATTGAATACTCTAATTTCCTATTAGGAGGCAGTTTATGAGGTACCTTAAAAAATGCATGTTGATAAAGCAGATTACCTCAGCCCTAATCCCATCTCAGCCACATATTCCTCAGCCCATCCTTGAACTGAAATTTTATTTATGATTAATGAGTATGGATTAAAATCATGCCTTGCAATGCAAGTGTAGGCCTCCCATGGAGTTCCAGGGAATCTGTGTGCTTATGTCAGAGGACAAAAATTGGCTCAATATATTTAATAAAAATCATCTCTTCTGCCCTCTGCCTGCAGGCAGATTCTCATTTGTAACCTTAGGATCATTCATGATTAATAATGCACATGTGTTAGAAATGAAAACTTCTTCTCCCTATCACGTCCCTGCACCCATTAATAAATATGTTTGTAATTAAAATCTCATCCCTTTGCCTTCTGCTTGCCAGTAGCAGATTCTCAACATTGATCCCACTTTTATGAGCCATGACAAATAGATTTGAGGTTAAAATCATCTTTCTCCAGCTCGAGAAGCCCTTTGCCACCCAGTTTTCCTCCTGGCTCCTTGCAAATCCTTTGGCAGCAGCAATGACTCCTCAGCATCTCTCAGCCTGACTGCCACTTGTCTGAACTGATTTCAACGGGCTGTATGAAAATAGCAGGAACAAACCAGGCTCAGGAGTCCCTCTGCCATGGGCATCTTGAGCCCCCACACTGTGCAGGAGCACCTCAGCCAGGGTAAGGGGAAAACTGGGAAAAAACTGGGTGAGATTGTGATTTTCTCGCCAATCTATGTATTGGTAATTGAAACTTGATGTCATAAGCTCATGGCTTTGCAGCTGAAGGACAGTTTTTTCTTAACAGATTCCCCTCTTCCAGGACATTTGGAACAGGTAAAATGTTTTCAGTGCTATTGTTTCCAAGAGAATCCTTGAATTTGCAAATACTGCTGCTAAAGGTCTGTACTGAAAAATGAATATAGGTGGGTACCACCAGAAAAATACAGAAAATGCCACTATTTGGTTTTTGATGACCCAGACACAAATGACAGTTGTACTCTGGCCTTTCTTCTGGAGAGAATCACAAACCAGGATGGTTTTATGATTCTCCTGAGGCCCCGAGTTGCACAAATTTAAAGCAAGGGCTTTGTAAGCACAGGGCCCTCCACGGGTGTGAGAAGGAGGAATGCTGATTAATGGAACCCAGGGACCAATAAACAACTCTTCAATCTAACACAGCCAAGTAAATGAAGACAGTGCACATAAATCAATAACGACATTTCCATTTCATCTCCCCCCAGAAATGCTCAACAGCCAATGTTTTATCAGTGAGTAAAAGTGGAGGTGGGAGGCTCTAATGTAATTCAGTTGCAGAAGCCCTGAAGAAGTAAATTCCAAAGCATTTAAAGAAAGAAAGAAAGAAAAAAAATTTTAAAAAATCCTTGTGTCAACACTCAGATCGTGCTGATACTCAGCTGTGCTACTTTTGAGTTGCAACAGAAGTTTCCAGGGCCTCATGTTTATCTCTAAAGTGTCTGGAGACCACGCAGTGACTTGAATTAGTTTGAAATCACATCTCTATGCTACAACAGAGATGGTATTTTTAAATGGAAACATTCATAGAAGGGAAACATTTATAAAGGTTACAAAAATGACAGTGCTGACTTACTATGGCATGGAAAAAACAAATCAAACCAAAAGCCACAAACCAAAGCAAACAACCAAACAAAAATATAACAGAGACGCACACAAAAAAAGAAAATCCCTGAACAGGATAGCAAATTGCACTTGAAATATGGAACAGATCCATGAGCTTTAGGAAGCAGGAATCACAGTTGCAAAGAAAGGAGTGTGTTCAATAATGACCTGTCAGAAATTTCTCAAAAGCAGAGGAGAATCCTCCTTCAGAAACTGTCTAAGGCAGATTATGAAGTGTGAGAAAGACAGTGAGAGGTGCATTTATTTTGGAAGTGTGGGCTGTCTCCATAGGCCTCCTTGGATCCAGGAGGGATCAGCCTTGGAGAAGTCTGGTTTGCTATTTATTGTTCTTCATAAACCATTTTTTGAATGAGCTATAGAATCATAGCATCAGATTGGAAAAATCACAGAATTAGGCTGGGAAAGGCCTCTAAAATCAAATACAACCTATGCTTTGTTATAAAGAGAACACTGACCTCTGACCACTAGTCTTCCACTCTGCTGAGGAAGAGAATTGTAGGATGTGAGCACATGGCGTGGGAAACTGGAATTCAGGCTGGGATTGGAAGTTAAGACCCAGCTTAAAAGTTGGAGAGCTACACAAGTCAGGTAATGACTTCTGGTTTGGGATGTGATGATGAGGAACAGAAAAATGCACAGGTGCATTTTGCCTACAGAAAAACAGTCCCATCTGTACCTCCTAGTGAAAAAAGCATACATAGAAGCTGTAAGGGGTTGATCATCCTCCTAGGGTATTCCAAGTCCAGTGATAAATTCTATAGTAGAGATGCATCATTCTGTATAAGCTTTTTATTTCTAGGAGGACTTAAAAAATACACAGATTTTTTCTGAGCCCTCATTATATAGGATTCTGCAAACCCATCTACCACCCCAACTGCCCAATACGGGTGGGCTTTAAAAAGAAGTTTTAAGATCCTAGTTCAGTAAAACAGAATTGATGGGCATTTTGGAGGTCTCAAAGGAGTTTACTGGAGTTTAGATTTGGCCTTGTGTAACAAGGGCAGTGTGTTTGGAAGAGTTCCTGCTGGCTGTCACATACCATAGAGCTCTTATCAGCTGTAAGCTGCAACCATTCAAATGCATTTTGGGTCCTTCAACTTGTAAAAATTGACAATATTCATAATAATGATCACATAAAGTAACAATTAAAAAAATACTTCCTTAAAAAAAAAGGAAACCTATTATATAATCAAGTGCCTTTTTTTGTTTCCTAATGAGAAAGTTACTTTTATGTTCTGTTTAGTAACAATGTTAAACATTCCAGTCATGTTTAGAACAGAAACCAAAGATGACAAGCCCCATTTACTATGCAAGCAGCACAGTCTCCAAGGAAAGAGCCCTCTCACATTAAATGAAATATTTGGTTCCAGTTCCAGGGAGCAGAAATTTTATTACTGCATTCCTTAAAAACAACATGAGCCTTGTAAGAATAATTAATGATTATAATCAAGGTCAAGATAGGTGAAATTTCCCATGACCTGCCCTGAAATCTTTGTGTTTTCTTCCATATGCCTGCCCTGGACTTTGCATTTGTCAGACCAGGCTTCAAGTTTTCATGGCTGAGGGGTTTCTTGGGGGAATGATGTGAGTTTTCTATTTTGTTTACTTGGTTTTTAATCAGATATATTGCCTCTGTGCTCTCCTAGGGAAAGTACAATATCTTAAGGTGTGGGAAATACACACCCATCATATGTTGTGGCCTATCAAAGAGATATTTAACAAAATTCTATTGGTTTTATGACCCAAAAGCCAATCTCTTAATCAGGTCTCAAATCATCAGTAATTAGCAGTGTTAGCTTGGCCATCAAATTGTACCAAAAGAGTCCCTCATGAGAAGCCTCTCCTTTTAAATAAAATTGTAAATGCACACTTCAAGGATATTTAAAGCTTTAGGAATGTCTGTTTAAGAGATCTGGAGGTCCTTTATAACCTCACTCTTTCCACTCTGTCCTTTAGGAGCCCCTCACCATTACCTGAAGGAGGCATCTGCAGGAAATGAAAATCAAGGACAAAAAAAAATCACTGCAAATTGTTGATTGCAGCTGCAGAAACCTAACACATATAATCACTTAATTCCTGCAGCAAATTCTCTTCATATTCAATACTTATATCTGGAAGGTTATTCTTCTTGTTCTACAGCAAAGTGCTCTGATTTGGGGAACTTCTTATTACCTTAAGTAAAGCGTTCTTGTCTCTTCCTAAAGACCACACTGTTTTCTGTAAGACTAACTCCTAAAACCTTGCTTTTCCATTTAGTTCCACTTCCAGATACAAGCAGAAATGATCATTACTCCTAACACACTGGGAAATGAATTTTAGGGGAAAAAAAGCAGGAGGAGATGTGGAGGGTGAAGAAGAACAGTCTCAAGATGTGTGTACATCCAAGGGAAAACAATTTCCAACATTTGACCACTTGCTCTTAAACAATAAAAAATAAGTAAGAGTTACGCTGTCAAAACCAATAATGTGGCAAACGAAGGACATTATTTACTTGTTGATTATTTCATAAAAAGTTCACATATTCTAATTCTCTGCAGGATTCTAATGCTCAGTGCATGTTGCTGTTCATGCATTTTAGGATACTGACATCATAAAATTCTTGTCATTCAAGCTTCAATTTAGTAAATACAGACTTTTCTCAGTATTCAGGAATATCCTGAAATTCAAATCTGAGCTCGAGCTTAAACACCACTATGATTTAACCCCATTACAAAAGGAACTGAACTCAGAAGGAGAAAGATAAATATCACAGGAATTTAAAAAGTTTTGATTTTTTTTTACATACTTCATACAAACCAGATATGGATGTGAGAGCTCTTGATTCCCTTGCTTCTTCAGTGACGCTTTCATGATCAGGTGCAAGATTAGAAGGTAATACCATGGAAGTGGTAATTGGTGATAGGATGCTATTCCATTGAAGAGAACACATTTTCTAAGTTTATTGAGGTTTAGTGCATTGTGTCTTGAGTTTATAGAGTTCCCTGAGGTAACCAGAGAGAAAATAATGGGATTTATGGGTGCTGAGTTTTTCATAAAGGGCAAGAGGCTAAATCTAAAATATCTTCAGGAGTTACTCCCCAGTTTAGTGTTGCACAGGGATTCTCCAAAGCATGAGGTGGTGGTTCACTCCCACCCTCCTCCAACCACAGCAGCCATCACCTTCTGTTAATTACAGTGAATTACAGCAGTATTGGGGTGTCCTGACTTTTACATCCAGCAAAGAAAGCTGCACCAGCTCCAAGAGCTCAGGCTTTGGGCACGAATCAACCAGAGCCATGGCTCTTCCACAGCTTCTCTAGGTGAATTGTTGTATCCATGTAGGTATTTATTTACATATTTCTAAATGTGTAGATGCAAGACTTGTTACATGTGAGGGGAAGAAGAGGAAAGGCTGAGGAAAAACTTTATTTGAAGGGATCAGGAAGGTATCTTAGTAAACAGGGTTAAAAAGTAACTTAGGAAAAACTAAGGATTAAGGATTTCTTGAACTGCAATAAACACTAGTTGCACACTAACTCAAAAGACATGGCTCTCATTAGTCCCAGCAAAACACAAGATAAAAAAGAAAGAAAAAATATATACCATAAAGCAGAGTGATTTTAACCAGTGACAGCAAGTATGCACTGAGTCAGTACAATCTAATGTGAGTGAAAATGTTACAAGTGGCTGCTGTTGACACTAAATTATTCTGCTGCTGCTTTATCTCTCCATGCCTGATGATGCAAAGGCTTTCCAAGTGCAAAACACTTTGAAATACTTTTATACAGCCACATTACATTAAAATCTCTGAGGGTACCTAAAAAGGTGTACCCCCAAATTATCTTGTCCCCAATTAATTATTTAACATGCCTCAATTTAATGCTGGAAAGGGAAGAGTTCCTCTACACTGAGCAGATTCCCATTAATTCTTCTCCAGAGAGCACACCTGGAATGTATCACTCACTGCTGCCTTTTCTGCTGCTGTGCAGGGCACTTAGATAATAAAACCATGGTGGGAGAATCACCTACGATACAAACCTGAGAGCAACTTTTCATTGAACCTGGAAAAGAGACAATTGCCGGGAAGCACAAAAACCCTAAAAGAACCAAAATCAAAAAGGAGCTCAATGCTACACACAGGGAGTGTTTTTTTCCAAGTCCTCTGAATAATTTTCTTAATATTTTTAAAAGCTGCGTGGTACTCCACAATGGAAGAGGAATTATGTTACAGTTTCAGATGAGGTGTGTTGAAAGAGCCAGGGCTGATGCAGTTTGCAGCCTTGGATTTGCCTTCTTCCTCCCAAGCTCTGTGCCAGCCTCAGGCTCCGTGGCTGAGGAAAAGGCAGGAGTGTTCCCTGTGTACGTGACCCTGTTGACGTGCAGCCCTCCAGGATCTGCAGCAGGCACTGGAAATGTGCTCAATCTCCCCCAAACCCAGGCAGAGATTCCAGTGGCCAGATAGAAGCTCTGTTTATCAGCCTGTAAACAAAACTCACTGATAAAATTGGCCTTTTCCTCTTTTCCATAAATCTCCCCTCTGGATTTTTTTCTTTTTCCCAACAACTGTCACGATGCTGATGAAAAACAATCTCTTTGGCTTTTTGAACCTGGTGTCTCTTACAACAGCAATCTTTTATAAAACCAAAGAAAGCAAGAGAGCAGTGCTTTAAAGGGACGGCTTGGTGGATTTTTAGGTTTTTCTTTTTTAATAAAACCCAGTATTTCCAGATGAAATAAACAATGAAAAGCTGTTGCACTTAATAGCTGAAACAGTTGGCTTATAAATAGGTTTGGAAGCAGCCTGAATTATTTCAGGGCAGTTAAGTGGAATGTGCCCAGCTGAAAATTTATATCCAAAATAATACTGCTGATACTGGATTTTTAGATTCCCTTACTTAGTTTGTCAAAGGATGACATCAGCTGAAGACTTACTGGGATTTCTGGGTGTTGAAGGGTAGTTTATCTACACTTTTAAAACAGACTGAAGCAGAGATTATTTCAGTGGGTACAGCACAAGCTGCATGACTAACCAAGTCCTGCTTGCTAATGTTGGAAATACGATTTTTTTCTTTAACATATTTGAAAAGTTGGATTCACCTCCCCCCAGTTCCATTTGGCATAAAAACCACCTTTAACAGAACACATAATCAAGTAAAAGCAAAGCAAATGTGCAACTGTGAGACCTGCTGTCACATTCTCTTTTTGTGTTTCACTTGTCCTTTCTGTCACTCCCATTCCATAAGCAACCATCAAAAAATCTGATTTAATGTTCCTTAGCACAGTGAAACCCAGGGAAATGCAGATATCCCGACAGAGCTACTCAGGGACCACTGAAATGGACTGGGGGAGGGTGGAAAGGAGAGTTACTGTTATTTTTATTTGAATTCCATTCCCAGCTAGCAGAGAGAATCTAATGAGTTCACACCAGGCATCTTCCCACTGCAGATTAATCTCCATTATGGAGTACAGCCCATAATGGGGCATAATTGTGGCCCGTCACATCTACATTATTTTTCCAATATCAGAACCCTCTGGATGCTTCACAGAAAGGGAGAAAAAAGTGACCAATCACAGAAATGCTTCAGGACATTACCAGAAAAATATGCATTATGTACCTGCTCAATTTTTCACAGCAAAATCCATTCTCTGTAGTAGTTTCCTGCCTTGGAAAATGGTCGCTTCAGAGCAGTATTGAAGAGGATAGAAAATGATAAATATGTTTTATTTCCCCTCAATATGGATGCAATACCTCTCTATGTGCAGCATTCTTTCTCCATCAATGTGTATCCTATGCCCACAAAGACAGACTTTATTAAGGGTTTGTCAGCCCATTCTCCTGAAGACATTTCCAGGGGATAACAATGGGACAGGCAGTGTGACAGGGTGTGACCAGATTTACACCAGAAGTATATTCTGGTAGTAAATACCAGTAGCAAATACAGTGTTACTGGACTCCTCACCTTGATTGATAACAAATGTATAAATATTTTACCATGACCATTGAGTTTGGTGAATAACTGGTGAAAAAATACCTGTATGTAGAACAAAAAGTTCACAGAAATCTAGAGAGCCATATTTTCACTGGAATTACAGTGATTTGGGGACAGTTGATGACATCAGCCACAGCCAAAGACACTTTTTCCAAGCAAGGGTCTGGGTCTACCTCAGTACCTTAAGTCTTCATATAATAAGTGGTTTCATTTGGAGCACCCTTCCAGGGATGTGACTCCACCACTTCCCTGGGCAGCCTCTTCTGATGCTTGACCACCCTTACAGTGAAGAAAATCTCCCTCATATCCAACCTGAGCCCCCCCTGGTACAGCTTGAGGGTATCTTGTACTCAAAGATTGCATTCAGATGTCAGAAGAGATTTAAGAGAAAACAAGAACCATATGACAGAGAGAATTTGGAATTTGACACGTACCTTAGCCAGTGTTGTACAGGTGGATTTCCATGGCCAACCTGGTTTTTTTTCTATACAAAATTCAAAATTCTCATTGCCCAGTGTTGCACAATTTTTAACAGCATTTTATCATCATAACTCTTAGAACAGGCACAGAGTAGAACACACAACAGAGTAACTTTGATTTCCTACTGTTTCATTACCCTTGAACAATGGGGGAAAATTGCCCAGAAATGTACATTTCATTAATAGGCGTGGTGGCAACTGAGAGGAAAAATGGAAGCACAGAAGCATTTCCAGCTCTGTAAATCAGCCTGAGAGAAGCAGATAGAACCATGTCCTCCCTCTGATAAAACTATTATCTCCATGGTCAGGGCATTTCAAGACAGCTGCTGTAACATCTGATGAGGTGTTTACAAGGAAAATTAGAGGCACCTTGCATTGCTGTGCTGGCCATGAGCACTTACCCAGATCTAGGAGCATTTATTTGGCAGGAATTTATCCGTAAGTGATAAAAGGGGAAATTCTGAGCTCATCCCATGGTGGGAGACTAAGCAGATATCCAGAACAAAAGCTCAAATGATGGTATTTTTGTTCACAGAATTCTCTCTGAACCCCTCTGAAATAATGGACAAGAGAGTTGACACAGATCCCTGAAAAGCATCAGTCTGAGAAATCAAATTTGGAACTCATGTTTCCAGCGAAGCAAGTGATCAAAACACTTGTCGGGGGAAGAGGAAAAGAGAGTTACTTGAAAAAATCTTTTAAAAATTAAAATTAAGCTCCATTTGAAGGAGATAATTCTGTAACTATGCTTGGTGAAGGAGAAATAATTTTGGGTAATTTAGAAAACCCCCACTGGGGAATTCAGCCAACAAAGTATTTTCTTCTTTTCGTACCTAAACCACTGCTTCTCTTTTGCTGCCACTGAAGTGAGAAAGAACTGGGGTGGGTAGACCCATTCAGTATCTTAACTTTGTACTTCAGGCCAGGAACTGCAAGAGTCCGAGCTGAAACTAATTAATTTTGCTCTCTCTGCTTCCCTTTGCATTGCAAGGCTAATATTTTTAATGGATGCCAACTAGACATAAATACCTGGCAAGAATTTGATGTAAAGGTTCAAATTCAAATTCACTTCCCAAAGAACATTAAAATGATCATAAACCAGAACAGAATCAACTTTAAACAGCTCATGCAGTTCAGAACAACTTTTCTTGTCTCTTCTGCCTGATTCATAATTTAAATAAAGAAGGGAACAGAAATCTGCAGCATGCAGATTTTATGTATGCAAACCAGAAACTACTTGGATTTCTGTGCTGTAAGGTCAGGCCCCAACAGTGCTCATAAAGATTCACTAATTAATGAATTAAGATGGCTGAACCTTTTAAAGTAGAAAATGTGTCAAGGATTTTAGAAGGCTTAAAAATAAGAAAAAGTCCTAAGCCTGAAAGAGTTAATGGGATTTACCAGCCCATCAGTACAAAAAAATGTCATCTTGTGGAGGAAATTAGAGGTGGGGCACTGCTGCCCTTGGGTATCACTGAGCGACTCCACCTCAGGAAGCTTTATCTGGGCTGATTTGGCCCAACCTACTTCCGACTGCTGCTTCCCCTGCAGCCTCCCATCCTTTCCCTGCTGTTTTATGTGGAACCCAGCAGATGTGGCACTGTCTGTGTTTAACTCTTCCCGCGGGGACCAGCAGTGAGTGGAGTAAACACTGTGCCCTTGTTTGCAGTGCACAGGCAAGCCAGGGAATGGCTCCAGTCCTGGCATCCTTCAGGGATGCTGCTCTGTGCCAAACTGGGAGCACACAAAAACACTCCAGCAAATATGGCTTGGGGAGTGCCTGAAACCTCCCTCATTTTGGGAGAGTCTCTAGCTATCAGAGCTCTGCTAAGGAGCATGTCTCCAGCTTTATCCCTCCAATTACTGTGTTTGCAGTTTGCCAGCTGGTTTTAAGGTAAAAAAAGGGGCCTGAAGAAGAGCTCTGGATCCAAACTAGAGCAGGCCTGAGCCAACACCTAAGTACCTTAGGATGGTGGATGCCAGGATGCTGAAGGTAGTGAAGGTAGTGCTCCATTTCATCCTCCCACCTCATATTTTGTGGCATACAGAATTTAACTAGAGCAACCCAAACAGTTTCATCAGGTGGTTGCAGCCCACTGGTCCTCAGACAAATTCCCACGCACCTCTACATCATTGAAACAGGTTTGGTTTTATGTGGAGGCTCAGGGGCCTGCCACTAGGGCAGTTCTGCCTTAACCCCGGAGGAGACAATGCAAACAAGCACAAAACCCCCTCTAGCTAATAGTGAGAAAAGCCTCCCTCCCATGGGCCTTTGCCGCCCCACGATAAAATCTCTTGAGTTCCATTATATTACTGGTAAGTTAGTTATGTTACTGTTCAGCCCCCGTTAAACGTGTATGTCCCCTTTCCAGGGGCAAAGGGCATTCTCTCCTTTAACCCCCATTGGCTTAATTTTGCCGCAGTGCTCCACCCCCGTTACCGTATTGGTTACCCGGGTTCCGCTTTACCCCTCTGCGCGACTTCCCTTTACCCCTATTGGCCCTTGACCCTCAGAGCCGCCCCGTTTTTCTCCTTTATAACGCTGTGCCCTCAGGCCGGCTGTGGTTCGGGGTGCCTGAATCCCTGTTCTGCGTCCGGTGATCCCTTCGCTATTCCTGTTGGTGTCTCTGCATAAACAGTCCTGGGATGCCCAAAGGGGAAGGCGCTCCGTCAGTGCCATTGCAGCCCCGCGCTCCCGGGCGCAGACACGCGAGTCGCTCTTTAGGACCCCGCGGCAGCGCGGGCGCTGTAACACTTTGATAGCAGTACTGTCACTCCTCACTTCACCCTCGATACGGCACGAACACCAACTACAGACACGGACATCAGCACACAGAGGTCACAGCTGTGGGTTTGAAACTCCATGTTTCAAACTGACATTTAGCATGTGCAAATGTTTGGTGCTGTGCTACATTTGAGTTACGTTTCTGTCCACTGTTTTAAAAGGCTTCTATTTCTATCTGCTGTGCTATCTCACGAGCAAGTATCTCCAAGTTTTGAGAATTTTCCAAACTGATCCTTAATTTTGAGAAAATTAATAGGCAGTTCTTATTAAATCCCACTGAGATCGAATAGTAAACTAAAGGTCCCTAGTAACTCCTTTGCCAAATCACACCTGCAGGGCAACTATAAATCAAAAAAAAGTTGGTGGCCTGGGGATTCAACTCTATGTCCAAGATGAGGGGGAAAAAGACCTGTAGCTATTCCAAGTGACATCTCCCAAGTCCCTGGCACATCAAATGTTAAAAAGTCCTCTTGCTTTTCCACCATGTTCTACTCTAAGTGTGTCATGGAAAACTTTCCATGCCCTGATACATGTGAAAAACAGCACTTCTTTAAATAATGCAGCACTGATGCTATGTGCAGCAAACTGAACATGCAAAAGATGACAAAAAACCATAGGGATTTAGGTTTAGCCCTTTTAATTTAGGCACAAGGACTTGCATTGTTTTAAGGAACTGGCCTTATCTTATTTCTGACTTACTGATCCAGGACTGAAATGTTATGAGAGAACTTCTGTGTTAAAAAAGAACAAGTGTTCACACATTGCTCCATGCTTCCAAACAGGGTTTCCAAAACAAAATAAAATTTATCTGAAAAGAGAAAGGAAGGGGGAAGACTTCTTTTGTGTGGAGCAGAGTGCACTTGTCCTGCCTTCAAACAGCTTAACTTGGATCCAACTTTAAACCCCAGTGCATATGCTTTTCCAGTGTCTCTAGTTCCCATTTTAAATTCCATCTGGCAGTCAGGGCACCTCACAAGCTAGAGGAGGAGAGCTCAGCAAAGTTTCAGTGTCTGAACTTGAGAACTCAGACCTTCACCTCTGAGACTTTGACTTGGAAAAAACTTTTTGAGATGAGCATTTGTAACAGGACAAAAAAAGCAAATACACAGACAGGAGGAGGAGACTCTTCTGCATAAAGGAAACAGAGGAATTTGATCCCACAAGATAAAAGAAATTAATGTGACAGAAAAAGTGCTGCCCAGTGATACTACTTAGACATTCTCACGTGAAGGATTGAGTAGTTTTCTGCTTGCAGTAAGTTTGAACTGCCTGAAACTTCCTTGCTCTACATTTGGAAGCTGGATTTTTGTGATCCAAATATATATTTAACGGGGAAATCCTGTACATATCCTGGCAGCAGTGAAATCTCTCTTGCTCATGAACATGTCCCTCCAAATCTGCACATGGTGACTAGGAAGCCTGGTGTGATCCCTGACTATTAATGGCAAGAAAGACGATCATGTCCAATGATTGCTTTTTCTCTTTTTGTTAGAGTTCTGAATTCTCAGACCACCTGAAGGACTACCACAAACACAAAGAAGCAAAGCCAAAAATCACTCTTTTGGGTAAATAATTCCCCATCAGTTGTTATTACAGATTATCAGTTGTCAAAGCACAGGATTTAAATAACCCAAAAATTAAAATCAGGTCACTGTTGCTAACATACCTCATTGTTCCACGGCTACTACCACTGGATGATGACACAATCAGGCCTGAGAAATTCAAGCTCCCAAAGGAAACCACAACCCAGCAGCACTACAGCAAAATCCACAAGCCACCACCGACAGGCCTCTGCCAGCTGATAAATGATACCTAAAGTATTAGCTTAGATGTTTTTCAAAATCTGTGCTAAAAAAGGGTGTAGTTCTGAGCCTCATATGAAGTGTTAATAGTGTTAATTATTCTCATATGAAGGTTAATACCTTCACAGAGCAGGTAGACAGAACAAATTATTTTCCTGAGGAAGACCAGGGACAATGAGTACAAGCAAAAGACCCAAAACCAAAACAAGGGTGAACGAATGAGACAAAATAAGAAGGATGAAACTTCATAACCCCAAAGTGTAATAGGAAAATTGGAAGAGGAAAAAGGCAAAGGGGCCAAAACTTAAAAAAAACCTGTGACATCTCATGACTAGTAGTCCATTTTGTGAGCATTTTAAGTCCAGTGCAGATCTAGGGCAAGTGAGGCGCTTATACGGCCTTAAGAGTACAATGAAAGGCACTCCAAGAACATCAACTTTATTGAAAAACACTCCCGGGTCTCTGACACAGGCCGGCCTGCCCAAGGCATCACCAAAACCCGCCGACTTCGGCTTGACTCACCCTGGCGACGTCCGGCGCAGTCCCA
>VZDJ01000325.1:2180738-2256663 GCA_008694505.1 Cyanoderma ruficeps | reverse complement strand
TCGGGGGGATTTTTTGGACTTGGGGGGGTTTTAGGGGGTCCCAGGGGGGCTTGGGGGTCTCTTTTGAGGGTTTGAGGATTTTAGGAGTTCCCAGAAGATTTGGGGCATCCAGGGGCCCCTTTAGAGGGTCTGGATGGCATTCTAGGGGTCCCCAGGGGAGTTTTGGGGTCCCTGTTGGGGTCGGGGTTCTTGGGGGTGGGGGTGTTTAGGCTTGTGGGGATTTTTTTGGCTCCCCACGGGGATTTTTAGATCTCTTTTGGGGAGTTTGAGGATTTTGGGGGGGTCTGGGGGTCTCAGAGCTGTTGAGACGTCCCCAGAGGGTCCTGGGGGTCCCCCAAAGGCCCCAAATGCTTTTGTGGGCCCACAAGCACCATCCACCACTTTTAAAGGTCCCCTTCACCCCTTTAAGAGCCTGGCGCACCGGCATTTCCCGCTCTTCCGCTGTTACCATGGCAGCGGGGGGCGTGGTCAATAAGCACAACGAATCAATGAGACTATATGGGGGAGGTGGGCGTGGCCAGCGATGCTCAGCCAATCAGAGCTGGCGGTGGGAGCAGCCTTCGCAGGCGTGGTACCACCACGCCACTAGGGGGCGCTGATGGCGGCTGGCTCCTGACCTTTGAGGACCCTTTAAGAAAAAAAACCCCAAAAAGTCTCAAAATCACTTGAAATCAACCAAAAATGACCCAAAATCAATTTGGAGCCACCTCTGAAACTGCCCGGAGCCTTCTCATACTGTTCCGAGGCTCCATTCCCGCCCTCACCCCTCAGGGTCCCCTCAGGCCGCCATTTTGGTGCCTCAGGCTGCACTGAGCTCTGAAAGGGCCCAAAATCACTGGATTTCTGCCTAAAAGGCCCCAAATTCCCTCCCGTGACCCCCTCAAAGCCCCTCAATTCCATTTGCCGACACCCAGGTGCCTCTGATGTTAAAAAACCCTCAAATTCCCCCAAAATTTCATTGTGGGAGTGCTCAAACCTCTCCTAAGGCTTCCACAAAGCATCTGGCGTCCCAAAATCATTCAAAATATCCTCAAATACTCCAAAATATCCCCAAATTCTGTCCCAAGAACCTCTGAATTCCCATCCTGGGACCCCCCACAATCCCCTTTGCATCCCCAAATCTTCCTCTTTTCACACGAAAATCCTCCCCAGTCCACTCAGGGGCCCCCAAACTATTAATCCTTTCCAAAACCCTCATCAAAACCCCCCCAAACTAACAATTCTCCCCCAAAAAGTCATGTAAAAAACCAAAATTATTCTCTCAAAGGCTCCCCCAGACACTCAATTCCTCCAAAAACTCCCCATTAGCCTCCAAAATTCTCTACTGCAGTGCCTGAAGCCCTCGGCAGCTGGAGGCGATGTCTGGCAGGGAAACAGCCCTTGTGCTGAGCGCTGTCATTTAGGCATTTCTGCCAGTCTGCCTGATTGTCCCTCTTGAGCCTGCAGTTTTTCTGGCTAAAGCTCCCTCAGCACCTCCTCACTGGGCTTGTATTCACATCCTTCCCCAGCTCCCTTGTCCTTCTCTGCACATGCCGTAGCCTCTCCATGACTTTCTGCTTCACAGCGGCAGGCAGTGTTCTCTCTGCAAAGCAGAGCTTTTAGTTCTTAGCAGCTCTGACCTGGAAAAGTAGCAAATAGCCAGCAATGCCTTTGCTTTAGCTGCTGCAGACATGGAAAACTCAGACTCTAGTAGAATCTGATCCAGTGCTGGAAAAGGCAGGAAAATTGCTGCAGTACCATGTTTGCTTGCTGGGAAAAGGGAGAAGGGAGAGTGCTTCTGCACAGAGCAAACAGACAAAGCACAAGAACAGAAACTGTAAGAAGAGAGTGCCTGCCACCTACTGCAGTGTCTGAAGCACTTAAGCATTTTGCACTCCAAAGGCAGCCAGGCTTCCAACTTGTGGCGGCATGGATCTGGGAGAAATCCTGCGCTGTTTGTAATTTTAGTGTTCAGAAACCCATTGCCAGGCAAAGGGCCTTAGACACAAACGGTGGCATTTTTTCATTGTAAAATAAACTCACCCCCCCNCCCCCCCCAGGTTCCTGATGTGAGTTTGTAGGAGGCGTTTGGCACTTCAGGGGCAGCCAGGGTTCCAACTTGTGGCAACTTGAATCTGGGAAACATCCTGTGCCATTTGTAATTTTAGTGGGCAGAAGTCCATTCCCGGGCACAGAAATCTGGACATGAACAGCGGCCCTTTTCCATTGAAAAATAAACTCACCCCCCATGTTCCCGATGTCAGTTTGTAGGAGGCATTTGGCACTCCAAGGGCAGCCAGGGCTCCACCTTGTGGTAGCTTGGATTTGGGAGCAATCCTGCTCCGTTCATCATTTTAGCGGGCACAAGCCCACTGCCAGGCACAGATTCCAGGCGTATTTTGAATTTTCTGCCACCTTCACAGATTCAAACAACTGCCTGCTATCATCTCCACTGGTGAATGAATTGTCCGCTGAGGGTTAACGTTTTTTCTTCTCTGAGCATGTCAAAACTTTTTACCATAAAGTGAATTTTCTTTATATAGTAAGACTGAATTTTCAGTCTGACATGAGTTGCAAAAGCTCCCAAGTTTCACCTTTCTTTTTGTACTCATCCCATGTAGGCATTTATCTCATTTTTCACTTTTATTTAAATCATAGCTCCCCTTGAATGTCTGTACTATGCTTTTACAATTACTGTTTCTGAGTCATCAGAAAATAATAAAAAGAAAAATAGTAAAAAGAAAAACCAGCAACTGTGAAGCTCAAGACTGCTTCCAACCATCTCCCTTGTTGCTGACACACAACATTCACAGACAGAAGATGAAGCAGAGTTTCCAGAAGCAGTTAGGTCTTGTGGAGCTTTTAATGGTTCTTTGGTTTTGCTTTCCAGAATGTTCTGAAATAAAGATGATCTATGACATTGAGGGTTTTTTTTCATTCAGCAATTATTTGATCAGCACAGCAAAGGGGCAGTCTTACCGTGACTTCTACTGAATCCTGCAAGAGCTCTTTACAAGCTCAGCTCCCCAGTCAAGAGCCATCTGTTGGCATTGTCCCCAGCTGCTTTGAGACCTTGGCTTCCTTTAAAATGCTTGCAGAAAGGCTTAGTGACAGTTTGTCCATCTTCCAATGGTTTTGGAATATTAGAGGTAACAGGCATAAGATATTGTCATGAGTATTTCTACTCAGCTGAAGCTCACAGGAAGGGGCATTTCCCCCATTTTAGTCATGACAGCAGTTACAGAGTTTGAATCAAAACAGAGTCACGAGACAGGTTCCACATTTAATTTTCATTCCTGATTCATCTTGTACAACTGTTGGATGAGAGAGGAGGAAGAGGCCAGGAAAACTGCATGGATTCCAGGTCTACCTGTACCTGCTCCTTTCTGAGAGTAGGTTTAGCTCTATAAGCTAAAAATAAAAAAAAGACCTCTAATGCTTCTTTGAAAACTAAGTCACGGGCAAATGGCATGATGTCAATGAAACACATCGCAGGCATCACAGTCACATCATGACAGGGCTGTACCTTTTTTTTGGGAGCTTTGATATGAAGGGATTGGGGTCTAGGGGCCAAGGCTGCAATGTTTTTCCCCAGAGCAAGTGACTTCTTCCTAGAAACCCTGGCACCCTTGTGGTTTCATGAGCTGTGGGCTGCATGGGATACAGCTACCCTTCAGCCCTGCAAACTTTCTTACAGTTCAAGCAAAAATGTCCTAAAAGAAAATGTAAATCAAAATGTATTACTGGTCAAGTTAGGCTGGGATCCTTACCTACATGCATTCAGTATACTGTGATCATGAACAGTCCTGAATGAGACCTGATGAGAAAAACTAAACTAAGTGTAAGGAATACACGTTACTGAAAATGTAAGGTTGTGTCGCAGTGTCTCTCACAGAGAGCGAAGCCTCTCTCTTCTCAGGCTAGCCCGACACTGTGGACAAGGGGGGACACTCCTCAGGATCGGCAGAACCCGAGGGGCGGCTAAGGGATCCTTTCCCTTGCAGCAGGAGAGGCTTGCGACGCTGGCGGAGGAAAGAGTCAGGCTCAGCCAGAAGACGACATCCAAGACCTTTATTGGAGTCCCCACAGCCACTTGTCAGTCTGAGAGGAGCTGCTACAGCTGAGCCTCCGGATAAAGAATGCAACAACTTATAAACAGGGGAGGTACAGAGGGAGGGACTGAATCTTCAAGCAATAAGGGACAAGGTGGGAGTGGGTAAGGGTAGGAAGGACAGTCCAGGGATCCAGTGGGGGAGTAAGGGGGAGGAATTCCCACGTTCCTGTCCTATCACTCGACACCCTTCCCGAACTTTCTAGAAGCAGGGGAGGGCGACCGAATGACAGACAAGGTACAGGGGAGGAGACTGGAATGATACATTGGGATTGACAGGAAAAGGGGAAGGGATAACCTAGGGAAATAACATTCTTTGAAACCAGAGAGGGGGAAAGGAACAAACCATTATAACATAATTTAACAGAACACAGCAAGGTTGGTGTTGTGGTTTGACACAGGCCAAACAGCAGGCACCCACGAAAGTCACTCGCTCACCCTCCCCTGCCACAGCTGGGCAGAGGAGAGGGAAAAAAAATAACAAAGGATTCATGAATTGAGATGAGGACAGGGAGAAAACAATCCAAGGGCAAAACAGGCTAGAAGTACAAAGGGGATTTATTACTACCAAAATCAGAGGAGGTTAATGCGATGTAAAAAAAGCCCTTAAAACCCCTTTTCCCCCTCAGTCCTTCCCTCCTTCTCATGGACAGAACAGGGAGACAGGGCACAGGGGTTTTGGTCAGTTCATCACCGAGATTTTCTTCTGCTGCTGTGAGAGAGGAATCCTTTGTGAGACTGTGGAGTCCCTCCCATGGGAGACAGTCCTCCATGAATCTCACAAGCAGCAGCCCTCCCAAAACTGCTGCAGCATGAGTCCCTCCCATGGACACACAGTGCTCCTGAAACTGCTGTAGCATGGGTCTCTCTTTCCATGGGGTGCAGTCCTCCAAGGACAGGCTACTCCAGCCTGGGAGCAGGGCCCTTCTCTCCATCTTCTCTCTTCCACTGGATCACAGCCTCCTGCAGGCATCTGCCTGCTCCTTTATGACCCCCTCCCCCATGGGCTGTGGGTGGATCTCTGCATTCCTGTGGATCCCCATTGGCTGCAGAGGCACAGCTGCTTCACCATGGTCTCACCACAGCCTGCAGAGGATTCTTGGCTCTGGCACCTGGAGCACCTCCTTCCCCTCCTTCTCCACTGACCTTGATGTTGTTTCCCTCACATGTTCTCACCTCTTTCTCTGGCTGGAAAAATCTGTGCCCCCCNCCGTTTATGATTTTCTTCTTAAATCTGTTATCACAGAGGCGTTACCAGCCTTTCTCATTATCCCAGTTTTGGCCAGCAGCATGTCCATCCTCAGAGCCATCAAGGATTGGCTCTGCCGGACATGATGGAAGCTTCCAGCAGCTTCTCACAGGAGCCACGTCAGTGGCACCCCCACTACCAAAAACCAGGCTGAGTAAAACCAACACAGCTGGTGATTCATTCCTGTGCACAAACCCCAGGGAATTCTGAACTATGATTCCTAGAAATAACCTATTTCATCCCTCTTGTATTGTTTATTACACAGTATTAATATTTGGCTTTTATATTTCTGCAATGACACTAACAATAATGTGGAACAAAGTTTTACCTTTCAGTCAGATCTTGCTCTGAGATAGGCAAGAATAAATCTCGAGTAAGTCAATTGTTCTTATGTTTTCCCAGGAGTTACGCTAATGTAGCATACAATTGCCTCCAGACCACTGAATTAAATTGTTTTACAAGGAAATACTTTAATGTTAATATTCTTTAAATTAATGCATGTCTTTCGGTTATATTTTACATAAGACCAATTTCCAATGCATTAATTCAATTACCTTCTTTTATAGATTCAAGTAGGCTTCTAGCAGTGCCAGAAAAACAGCTGGCAAAACTCCTAGGAAGACCAAACTCTAAAGTGCAAACATTTATATTTGTAAGCTGAGATTTATGTGATGAAAATGTAATTACTAAAATGCCACAGACTTGGGCAAAATTATGTTCTCTACATGAGATTATTGGTTTTTCATGCACATTTTCGGGCTGTAACCTGCATATACCATACCACATCTTGCTTGTCCCAAAATCAGTATAGCTGAGTTCCTTAGTTCCAGTGGAACAAAATTTGAGCCATGGTCCCTGCTGGCAGAAGAGAGATGAAAGAAATTCTACTTCTTACTTTTTACTTCTTTAATGCAACATAATCATGATTTCCTGCACACTGATAAGCAGGAAGGATAAACATCCATTTAGTTTAAATCTATCATACAGTGGAGAACAAATTCTTTGGCTCACTAATGCACTCACAGCACATATGCACTTGCTCTGTGTGTGTGAGAGGGGCAGGACTGATGGCAGCATGCAAAATCACACCCTTGGAGCTGGTTATGCTTTTTTCCCTCAGCATAATCTGCTAGAGAGAGAGACCCAGTGGCACATATGGATGGGGAAGAGCCTGGTGACAAAGTTAGACTTTTGGCTCTTGCAAGGTTTGCTTCCCCCAGTTCCCCACAGGTAGAGTGCAAAGATTATCACAGTTCAGAGGATACACCCCACTAGATTCATGGACTTAGACTCTAGTCATATTGCAACTCTCTGCTTTAATGATTTAATGCTTCAGTTATCTCCTTTTATACATATTCAAAAAGTGCTATAATGAAATAAGTAACTCTAGAGGTGCCAGAGACAAATCAAGACACGGCAATATTAGAAGATGGTGGTTCATTTCCATCTTCTTACTGGGCACCAAGCTGTGAGTAAGAGTTGCCACCTCTCCTGAGAGAGCAGAGAATATCCAGCCTTCCTCTCCAGCCAAGAAACACTCAGCTATAGCATTTGTCCTGTGATTTCCATCTGGCTGTCAAAGCTGAAGCAGTGCTCATTCAAAATACCATTGACGGTTTTCTCATAGCTAAATTGCCCTTAAACATTACCTGTGCCTTAGATCTAATAAGTAGGATGCTAGGTGAAGCTCAAAGGTTTTCAATCTAGAAGATAATTCCAAAGGTAAATGAATTAAAAAACGCTATCATCCTGTTGACATAATAATGGATGTTAGTAGAGAGAAAGAGAAAACAGTTTGGACAATGGAGATGATGGAAGCCCCATGAGCTTGGAAGAATTCTTCAAAGGAGCAGGAGACAATGGTGCAGCAGAAGATTAACAGATTATTTCTGTCCAAAAGCTAATGCTTTTGGTTGGCTGCTAAACCACAAATCACAGTGTTGCCAGGAAGAGGGATATTATCCCTATGAAATAAGTAAGAAGCAAGAGAAAGTCAATAGATGAGTGTCAAAGTTTTCATCACTTATCTCCACTTTATGGGTATTTCTACAAAAGGCTTCAGAACATAACATTTAGAAAAGGTGCAATATTGGATTGCAACTGGATGAGGGAATGGGGAACCAACACAAGATTTGGCTAAATAATTGCCATAGCCCTTTGTCTTACCCAAAATTATGTGGCTGTATTGCAATGTCAGAAAGCTGCTTGCATTTCTCCCCTTGTTTAGAAATGGTGCTATTGTCAGAGTCTATGTGAATAGTTCCTTTTTCATGCCTTCTATCATTAGTATTGTTGCTGTTACTCTTTGTTTTTGTACCACATTGCTGTTTCCAGTAAATTGTTCTGTGACCTTTACCTTTTGTGCATCCACTTCCCCTCTCCAGCCAGCACAAGGGATGGGGAGGGGAAAGCGGAGGAGCAAGAGCGCGGCGGGAGGTTTGAAGAGTCTCGGAGGGAGACTGAAGTGAGAAGCACCATTCCTAAAGCACAGCACCCATTTAAACCAGTCAAGGCTTCCTAATATTTAAAAAGATGATGAACACAGGAATCTGCAGCCTGGGTCTGGTGGAGCTATTGACCAAGAGATGTGGTTCCTCATACTGAGATAACATCAGGAGAATCTGGTTTGGGGCCTCTTCCTCCAGTGGCAAGCCATGAAAAATTGTTACTGAAATATGTGGGTAAATTATTCTTTTTTCTCTCTCTTTGGGTTATTAGATGTGGCATGATAGATTAAGAACACTCACTTGATTTGCAAAAGACAAAAAGAAATTACCTAAATTACATGCTTTACCTTTCTGAGTTACATCCACCAGTAGTGAACATCTAAATTCATATGCCTTAATCAGCAATTACACAAGAGGAAAGACTGCTTTGTAGACCTCTCCTTTATGTGTTACATTTGTAAAATTAATTTGTTGTAATTTCCCCTTTATATAGTTTTTTCAGCCACAAGAATGTAAGAAGCTTAAGGAGCAACAACATCAACCAAAGAAAATTCGGGACATCTCTGTACAAATCGAAATGAAACTGTTATATATGCATCAAGGAGAAAAATATTTAAAAGATTAATTCTATCATTAGCTGAATCTTTTAGGGTAATTTTGCCATCACCAAAGCAACATTAATAAGCAATTGTACAGTAAGACGCAGCAGAGCTGTGATTAAGGAGGGAGATGTTTAGCTAATAGACTTTGGAATGTGCTTCTCACCTGCACGGCTCTGGCTTATTCAGAGAACACCCAGCTGAGGGCTGTGAATGTAAGGGGCAAGAAGAAAGGTTTCTGAAAGCACAAAACTTAGTTAGAACTGGCACATAATGACAAGATGAAATTGCTACCTATTCTGGCAGGAGTCCTCCCTTGGAAGTCAGGACTATAATTTAAGGTGAATCAAAGAAAAGTGTACAATCTCCCACTTCCTCCCTTTGATTTTTACACATATTATGAGGGGAGAGGGAAGATGATAATTGAATGGCAAGAGCTTTTTGTTCCGTCCCTGTCACGTGGAAGGAGTGGTGTAAATCTGTTTCTGTGTTTTTTATGAAAGTGAGGTAGGTGTGTTTGTATCAGAAACAGACATGGGAATCTGGAGCCTGCTTTCAACTCTGAAGCTTTAGCTGACAGTATTGGTGGAAGGCACAGGACAGTATCTATGAAAACCCCTAAGCTTTAATAAAGACCAGGATCTTTACAACAGGAATTACCACATGCAGATCTTCAAGGACATGCTTCATTCTCCCATGTTTCTTATTCTACAGTTTACAAAACAGTATCTAGTATAAAGCCAAGTCTTGGAGTAAATTTATAAACTAGGATAAAATGTGACTGAAGTTGATCTTTCTCCAGTGGCCTTTGGATGAGCTTCTTAATTCTTATTCTTTATTTATTTAGGACAACTTTTACACACCATGTTAATTTACCTGTAAGATCTGAATAAAACCTGGTGAGACTGTTAGTAGTACCATTAGTAAGATGCACAAAGTTAAGTGCTTTCTCTTCTTGTTGGGCTCAAAAATTTTATGAACTTTTGAAAATGTCAGTAGACTACTAGATACTAAGATTAGACATTGAACATTAATAAATCTGATTTTGGATTTGCAGTGAAATTTCAAATTTTGATGAATTTTATCTGGCTTAAAATTTTGAAGTGGATATTTAAAAAAAATTATAATGGTACATTAAAGTTACATCTTGGCCACGTGCCTTCCCAATTTGGTATAAGGAGCTCAGACTGCAGAAATCTGAATGACAATTGACAATGAATTGCTCCTAAATTCTCTATGATAGTGTGTGACCTCTGAGTTTGTGTTATAATTGTTACAGATTCATATTCAAAGTATAGTTTGGTGTTAGGCTAATTCTTCTTATGTATTTAGTGTAATTGTCTTTCAATCAAGAAAGTTAATAAATCAGAAATAATTAGTAGTGACAGTAGAAAGATGGTACATCATATAGATGTGTCTGAAAGACTCAGTAGAATCTTAACTAGTGCAAACACCTAAGACATTTGAGTATCATGATAACCTCAATAGCTTTGTGTTCCAGTAAAACTTCAAAGATTTTTTAGTGTATAGTAGGAGCAAGCTGAAGTTCCAATGTTATCACCAAGCAGCAAGAGGTGACCTGCCTTTGGGGAAGATGGTTGTGTCAGTTCACAGTCATTATTCTGTTCTTAATTGTGGGTGAAGGAAGGAGAGAGTTCTTTGAGCTAAGAGAAATGCAGCCTCCTGTTCACATGTACATATTTTAGAGGGAGTTTGTTAAGCAGGCGGGCAAAGCTGAGTGCTGTAATCCTTGCACATGAATGGTGCACACCTCATTTACAGGATCGGGCTTTTCTATCCACGGTTGAGCTGCTTTGGCTTTTATTTCATATCTTTCTGCTCTTGAACTTACAAATTCATCCCACTCAGTATTTGCCTTCTGATCTACATTCTGACAGCAATCCCAAGAAAGTGGTGAGGGCCCCTACCAAATACTCAGCCTATCCCTAGAAGGCTGATGTAGAAGACTTCCATGGTGTTGCAGGTCTCATGAAAACCTCTGCACAAAGGGCTGAGGAGCTACAAAGAATTTAAAGTTCTTAAAAGACAGAGTTAAAGGCCAGTCCATACACTGGCTCTAACCCTTCTGTCTCAGCACACAAGCCAGGTGAAGAATTCAGTGGTTGTAACTGGGCACAACCACATTTATGCCTTTGTGGCTTGTTGATCTTTCTGTCTTTAGTCCTGGTCCCTGAAAGATGGGATGGCAATAGCACAGCAGGGAGATAGGCAACTTACACATGCTGGGGTGGCATAAGGGTTCTTTGTGAGGAACAGCCTTGAAATTCTGTTCCAGAAAGAAGTGAGGGGACCAGGTTTGTATCATCAATTCAGGATTACTAGTTGTAGCTTGCGATGTGTACCACCTAAGAGCTCTGGGTGGAGATCACATGCACAGTGATGTCAGAGATGGGGCAAAAAGAGGTTTTGTGGCTCTGAGGACTTGGAGTCTGAAGCAAGGAACTAGTAAGTCAATGGAGAAAAGTAGAGAAAAGGATGAAAAACTCTCGATGCTATTTACTGGGATCCTATGAGAATGGGCGGCAGAACATGGAGAGGGTTTGGTGCTGAAAGACACCACAAAGGTTAAAGCAGTGACAGAACTATTCAGTTAACTCAGGTCTCAAACCCTGCCCTGTTTGTGTGTGCAAACACTTCAGGCAGAGGAGGAAGAGAGGGAAATAGCAGAAGGGCCTGGCTGTATCACTGGGTGAGCTACAAGAGCAGAAAGAGAGGGAAGATGATTCATCAAGCAGCTGTGAGAGGGCTGTATGATCTCCTGAGCTGGCATTAGTTCTGGTGAGTCTGATAAAATGCAAGTCCTCTTGCTCCATATCCTTCAGCTGCAGAAAGGAAGAAGAAATAGCATTCTGCTTTTCATCCTCCTTTTTCCACTCTTTTCTCCCTGGGAGGACTGACTACACATTGCCTCCCCAGTTGCCAGCCTCCAAAAGGGCTGTTTTAAAGACATTTGCTCATCTGACCGGGGTCTTGAGAGAATCTGAACTGCATTGCTGCACTGACTGTCTTTTTCCTGCCTTGTGTACCTTCTTCCATTTGTTTTTCAGTCAATGCAGACAGTAATTATTCCCTGTAGAAATGCCTTTTAAATACAATTGAGAGTCTACAGAAATTACAAGGAAAACTACAGTATAATGAAGTAAATAAACCCAGTGCTGATGCTGAAATAACTTTTGACTTTCAACAGAGGAGACTCACAAGTCTTGATAGTGATGACCTAGTAGCATGTTTTAATATGGGAGTTCTAAAGGTTTTAAAATTTTCCCAGCAATTTTTATATTACATGACATTTCAATTAATTGTGCAATACCATTTGAAAAGGAGGGAAGGATTTGTCTGACAAATGATGACAGCGTAAGTAATGATTTAGGTGCTGTGCACTTGAATGCTAATTCTGTTATGGCTTGGAACATGAGACATGATTAATTTAGAAGGTTTTCGTGTGATTGACAAGGATCCAGAAATTAGCCCACAGCTGTTCCCTGTTCAGAAAGTAGCTCCTTATTTTGCAAGAGGTGACAGAATAACCATTTGAAAGGCATTTGTTCTTCATTGTGTCATCCTGGGCCTCAGTACGTAAAGGCAGATCCACAAACAGGGATTGTGTCCTCCAGCAGCGTGTCAAGAGCAGTGCATGTCCCCCTCCTGGGTGTGTGGGGACAGGACACAAAGCTCTCTCTCACCATGAGCTGGGGATAAAAGCTGTGATAACAGCATCTGGCTTACAAGACTGCTTGCAGTGTTCACAGCTGTTCCCAGAGCCTCATCCCATGTGGGGGTTCCCAGCATCCCACAAGGATGTACCTGAGCTGATCTCTGCTTCCAAGCAAGCCATGCCAAAACATCCCTGTCCTCTCTTCTGGAGTGGGTGAGTGGAGCTCCAGGAGATGCCCAGCAGCTTACCAGAGGATGGTGGCATGTTTGAGAGGGGAGGGGGAAGTCCTGCATGAGATCAAAGTGGGAGATGGAGAAATAGCAGTATGTTTTTCCACAATAGCAGTATGGGGGCTGTGGGCACTACCCTAACTTGAGCAAAGCCAAAAAGCCAAGTCCTGCTGGAAACTGAAATGTATCAACTGGCCTCACAAGACATTTCAATGAAAGTAAATTGTGGCTATAAAGCAATAGACATAATTGGACAACTGATGTCTGAGATGGAACTGGAGCTCCTCACATCATTCAGAGCCCTTGGAGATGCCCTAATTTTGCATTTCCTGAGGTATTTGTGCATGGGTAGAACTCAAGTTGTAAAGTGGCTTTACACTGCTGTGTTCCTACTCCTGCATAATATCCTGTAATTTCATAAATGATGTTAACTTTAATGATTTAACAAGAAATATAATTATGGTTTCTACAGCAACCATGACTTTAAATATCCTGAATTATGTACATGTATAATCTCAAATATAATGAAAGACTAATGCAGCTCATTGCATATAAATTATATTCAAAGTTAAAACTTTCAGGAGAGAACTGCTTTTGAATGATCAGGATGGAAAAACATGCATGAGAAACTCCTCTTTAGTGTTAGAATTTATGTTGGTTCATGCTCAGATTGTTAAAAAAATAAAGTATACTTTGGACTTTCCAAGACAATTTCTTTCTTGACTGAAAATAAAGAGGTGAGTACATTTTGTCAGTGCTGTTCACACTGTATAGAAGTTTATGAACACACCTTCTGATGCGGAATTATTGTGTTGCTCCCAGGAAATGTTGGCACCACTTGTGATTTGGGAAAGTAACACTGACAGTAAATTGCTGATGGCTCTTTGCTTTGTTTCTCTGAGGCCTTGCTTCATGTGTGAGGGTGCTGTGTTCTGATCAGCAAAACACCACCCCAGAAACCTTTGACTTTGAGAACAAGTCCATTTGTGTGAGGCCAGTTTTAGCTCTCACAGAAGTTTGCTGCTCTCTACTGTCAGCAAGGGAAAGAAAGGAGTTTGGAAAGGGTACCAGCACTGCTGTAAGGAGGGAGGCAGTTCAGAGAGAGGGGCCAATGCTTGGGCTGAGAAAACAGATGCCCCTAAAGCAGTTGGGAAAGTCCTCAAAGGGCTGGGAACCCCAAAGGGGTGGAAGCACCAGGCCTCCCTCCCCATCCAAGCCAGAGAGGAGCAATCCTCCTTCCAGACAGCATAAATGTGAATTTTCAATATGTCTTTTGCTTTAAAACTCCTCAAATCCGTATTACAGAGTGGACCTGGGAAGATTCTTTTCTTCTCTCCCAGTCACGGCTCTGATGTCTTAAGTACAGAAGATGAGGCCAAATAATTTTTTTTCCCTTAAATTTGAAGGGAATTTTTTTTCCTGGAGTGGATTTTTTCTTTTGGATTTTTGTCAGTGTCTGAGAGCAGCCTTTGATTTGGTGTCTCCAAATGAGTAGTTCTGTGCTTTGTACCCCAGTAGATCTGTGGAATACAGAGGAGGTTCAAATACAGCACCAAATACTTAAACTCTTAATAAGAACTTGAAGTCCTTATAAATCACTCTTCTGATTACAATGTCTATTATTAATGAATAGAAAATAAGTATGGCTGTTTTATTTAGGATACCTGTCCTTGTGGTTTGAACCTAAGAAGTTAAGAATGTGATTTAATTTCTGAGTTTATATTTCTAGCTTCTAGCCTTAGGCAAGCTGTTCAGTAAAAAATGTGCTGGACAGTCAGTGAAGTTTCAAACGAAAATAAAATAAAGGCACACCAGGAGTTAGAACAAAAGCCAAGCTAACAAGATGCTGGCAGAGATAATGATTTTTGTCTAGCAGGAGGATTTAAAATATTCAGTATCCAATCTCCTGCCCCTGTTATTCTCTGACTAAACTGTGATAAGTTTTAATGCTGAAAGACACATACATTAGTTTGCCTTGAAAAATCTTTTTCCTCTTGTGTTCTAATGTGACCAAAGCTGCCAAGCTGCCACAAACAAGGCTGGATCTTGTGTCAAATCATCTACCTCGGTTTGCAGAGACAGTGAATAAGCTAATCTCTTTTTCTCTTTACAGGATACTTTTGTTGAAAAAAAAAATGTTTAATACTTTCACTGTTGATTTCCCTGCTTAGGATTATATAACCACCAGGTGTCTCTAAAACCATACTCTCTCACAAACATTTTATAATCTTTGAAGATGTTGAAAATCTGGGATTTATAGGACTATTGCATCCATCTACCCAGGGATCAAAAGCTCTATTACAACTACCCCAAGTGCAAAGTCAGAAAATTTATTTAGCTGAGCAGATAAGTTTGAGAATTTTCAAAAGCCCTCATTTAATCTGTATACAGTAAAATCTAATATACTAACCTCCTTTTGAGATATAAAATTAAAATCCCTGTAGGATACTATACTTTTATCAAAAATGTGATTAAGGGGAGATTTATTAAGCGGGATAGCAATCCCATGAATCTGAATATGCCATATGGTATTTTATTTCCTTTTGCTTATTTGAAGTTCATTCACTTTCACACAAGTAGATTTTTTTAAATTCATATAAAGAAGTCCCCAGTGCATCAGAATTTTTGAAGAACTGGAGGAAAATATAAACCCCATGTTCTGAAAGATCCCTATTGCAAATATGCAATCCTTGATCTTCCTCTATTAAATCTTGGGGCTGGTAATTTGGTTAAATGAGAAGACAGACAAAATAGGATCTTGTAAATATTCAGAGCAGGAATACACAAGCTGAGGACACTGCTTGGTACAAATTGGGACCAGCTGATAGGAAAAGGCACATCCACTTGGAAAAGGTGAACTTGACCCTGGCAAATCCTGGCCTGCATCAAGAAAAGGTGTCACCAGCAGGTTGAGGGAAGTGGTTCTCAACTCTGGAGGCCTCACTATAGTTCTGCATCCAGCTCTGGGGTCCTGGCACAGGAAGGATGGGGAGCTGTTGGAGCCAGTCCGGAGGAGGCCATGGAGATGCTCCAAGGGCTGGAGCCCCTCTGCTCTGGAGCCAGGCTGGCAGAGCTGGGGGTGTTCACCTGGAGAAGAGAAGGCTCCAGGGAGAGCTCAGAGCCCTGCCAGGGCCTAAAGGGGCTCCAGGAGAGCTGGAGAGGGACTGGGGACAGGTGATGGAGTGTCAGGACAAGGGGTAATGGTTTTCCACTGCCAGATGGCAGAGTTAGATGGGATATTGGGAAGGAATTGTTCCTTGTGAGGGTGGTGAGGCCCTGGCAGAAGTTGCCAGAGAAGCTGTGGATCCCAGGAAGTGTCCAAGGCCAGGTTGGATGGGGCTTGGAGGATAGTGGAAGGTGTCCCTGCCCATGGCATGTGGTGGAACGGGGTGAGCTTTAAGGTCCGTTCTCACCCAAAGTGTTCTGTGGTTTATGAAATTAAAAGTGATGAGGAAGAAAGTGAAGCTCAAGGGTCTCCAGCATGGGAGCTGGGAACTGGAGCAGGTCTTTCCCAGAGACAGGGAATACCTATACCTGGTGCTTCCTAAGGGAAAAAGACTTGGTGCTATTTTTGCACTTGCACTTTTGCTTTCCCCATGCCTGGGAGCGTTCAGAGCTGTGACCTAAGGTTAATTTCCATGTGGACCTTGAGTAGCTGACATAGCTGTTGGGTAGGGAGCTCCCTAAGGAGCTGTCAGATGGGGCAGAGCCATCTGATCACTGTGACCGCGTCTTGGCTGTGGCACTGAGGCATCAGGGAAAGGCACCCAGTGCCTCTGGGATGTGGCAGCACTGCTGGTACCTCCTGCATTTCCTCGTGGCTGCATTGGTTCAGCTCTAGCTGACCTCAAAACCAAACAATCTGGATTTAGCCATCCTCAGGAAAGAAACTTTATCTTTAAAATGAATTTCAGGCATGACTGCACACAACACCCCCCACCACTCCCCAGACTGGCAGACCTGCAGAAGTGGTTTGGTGTTTAAAAGCTTTAGGAGCTTTTTTTCCTGTCCTCATGGGGCTGTAGCTACAACTTCATTTAATGCAGGCTACTGAACAGCTGTTAGGTGATAACAACTTTCATTGCCAGCTTAAGCCAAAGTGGTTTCTGCTGTTGTAGAATATTTTATCTGCCTTTTATCTGTACAAATGATAGGTAACAGCTTTGTACCTGGAAGGTAATTTCTGAAGGAGAGCTTCAGCCCTGGTAACTACAAGTAAGTGGTTTGCCAAGTCCAAACGTCAGGGTTTTTTTTTTTTTAGTGATCTAGTCTGACTAATTATGTTTATCATGTGAATGATGCTATCAACATTTACTCAGAGTAACATAAAAATGAGCGGATCCTTTGGGAATCCCAGTTTTGCATTAAAAACAAGATAAACAAGACCTGATGTCCATAAGACTTTGCTGCTCTTGCCTCCTGTAATTCTCCAATGTTCTCATTCTGTCCTGAGTTGCCTCCCACGTGTCCAGCTGACACCTGTAAAGAGAAGTGTTGGTGGTGTGTTTGAGGGATGGCAGCACACCTGCACCACCTACTAGAGGCGTGTAATACCTGAGCTTATTGTGCAGTCCTTCCAAATGTGGAGACCTCCTCTCCCACTTACCAAAAGGTTGCGGGCTGAGGGGCGTGTTTTTATCCCACAGCTATTGTTCAGAACCCTGTAGGAACTTAAAATCTTCTGCCACCTCTGTATCTTCCTGATTTTGTTTGTAATTGCCAATATGCTCAGGGATGCTTGGAGGAAAAGCAATTTGTTAAATGTAGAACAGGAATATGGAATTTTTTCCAATCAAACTATTTTTTTTGTACATAGCAATCATAGCTTTATATTATTTTAATAACTAATGTTTTTATACTTAGAGCTGATTTTCAAAAAAAGTGTTTTTTACTGTCAGAGTCACTTTTCAACAACATTGGCCATATAGCAACAGGTGTAGCACATGCAATCAAGTTATCAGTGGGGAATGAGGCTTGTGTCAAGCAAATTCAACGCTCTAGAATTTAGTAAGGTGGTGCAATCCAGCTGTCCAGGCTCTCCCATCATCACATCCCATTAAAAAAAATGCAATAGGTAGTAAGAATTGTTTTTGTGAGACATTTAGATATTCTACATATGTCGCCCTGAATTTTCTGCCTTCTGTCTTCGTGCTGTAGATTCTCACGCAGCTTCATGCAAACAATGTGTATTTTTAGAATGTTTACATATTTCTCCTCTGAGAGAAGAGATGATGGATGGTGATGTCCACCATCCAGGTTAGAGAGGTGGCGACCTGTCCAGCCAATCTCTTGACCATTGTACCAATGTATATAAATGGAGTCAGATTTTTGAATTAAAGAGTTTGTTCCCTTGAACTGCTGCTGGTGGCCTCATCTTTCTGTCCCTGAAGTTGGGACACTCCCAGCCTCGGCGATCAGCATACATATATGAAGGCATGCACAACACACACAGAGATTGTATTATTCCTTTTCCTTGCCTGCTTGGAGGCGTAACCAGTGTGACTGGCTACATTTTGAAATGTTCACTGTCTCAAAGTGGGCACAGGAGCCTTTTGCCTGATTAGGCTATTTATTGTCTTGTTGTGTAGTGAACACAATAGATGAATTAGCACAGTTACCTGTGTTTGTGTGGTACATTCCCCTGCATTGTGTCAGGCAGAACAAGGTTAAGAGCTGCACGTGCAAATTTTGTAGCAGTTGAAATGATTTATCATATTATTATCCATCTTTTGTAGGAATCATTAATGAGTTAATGTAGTGTGGGAATCTGAGGCAAGGGGTGTAAAGAATGTGTATGCTGATCAATAATTTGTGTGAGCTTGAAAAACATGTTATTGAAATCAGTCATAATTAGCTGTAGATAAAATCCTAATAAATCACGAGTAGTGGAGTAGTTCTCCTCAAACTGAAAAAAAGAATGGAAGGACTAAGGGAGGGTCAAACCAGTGAGCTATGAAATTATTCAGGAAAGGAAATGATGACAAGAGGAACTGATACTCATACAAAGATAACTTGTATGGGAACATTATTAGTGAAGAAAATCCCCATTTGCCTGAGGAATGACGAGAAATTGTGAGAATAAATGATGATTTATTCCCAGGAAGCACAAGCCTCCCTGTGTAACTGAGTTTGTGTGTTACCACCCCCTGAAATGTGTGCTGCAATTCTGCCATTCTGTATTGTGAATATTTTTAATGGGAATAGCTAATTTCAATCAAAATTTTTTCAGATAAGAAAGATTCTGGCCTCAAAATAGATTTTAAAGCAAAGCCCTTAATTTTTTGGAAGTAAATTCATTTTCTGTCCTATGCAGAGGATTGCAGAGGAGCTTGCTATTCCATTACTGTGTATTGTTTGAGGAAGAGGGAACAAAGTCTATAATCATAGCTTAATATGTATGTGGAAAGGAACAGAAGGGAAGTTCAACCCTGGCATTGCAGTTATTGATGTCAATAACATAACTAGCTTTTTACATGGAAGCCATGCTGCAAACAAACTGGAACATAAAATATTAGCAGCCATTCACAGAAATCCTCTGCTTTCCAAGTTAATGTTCTGAATGAACTTAAGTATGCAATTAGTATTTGCAGGCATGGGGATACCTCAAAATCATAAAAGTCAAATCTGTGTCGTTGTCAAGGAAATCAAACTAGGTAACATTTAACTCCTTGGACTGCTGCATAAGCAGCAGCAAATGTGTTTATATGAACTGCTTTTCAGATTTGTTTGGAGCACTGGGTCAAGGTTATCCCACTAAAATGAAAAAAAAAAAGTTCAAGGTTTGGTTATCCCACTAAAATTAAAAAAAAAGTAAGATGGTCAAAAAGAATTACGGAGGATTTTCTTATCCAGGAAAAGACTGAAAATTTGATTTATTTTTTTAATATATATATTTGCCTGGAGCACAATTAAGTGAAATTTTTGAAGGATTTAAGCTATATAACACTAAGTCTTAAGGTATAATTGAGAATATTGAGAGAAAATGCTTTAGAGCACACAGGGCAGAGAACACAGGGACCATCTGTCTGGCAGGCATGAAGGGTCCTTTGTGGCCTTCACAGAGCTTTTGGGAGAGGCACTTGTCTGTATTCAGCCGGTTGGATTCCTTCCACATCTCTTCTGTCCTTATGCATAAGGACTTCTCTGTGCAGGTGAATTTATCTTTGCCCACGTGTAAATATTTTTCAAGCCAAAAGGAATGAGAAGGTTACAGCTCAGCCGCCCCTGTGGGGGCAGGAGGACACTTGGGGACAGGGAGCAGCTGCACAGCCATGCCCTTCCCAGCACATAGGCATTTCTGCTGCTTCCCATCCAACAGGGCTGTGTGTGGCACCAGCAAAGTATGACCTGGCTGTGTTTGGGACCTTCATCTCCCAGAGGAGCAGCGTCTTTGACCTATTTGGAATTTTCTAGTGGTGCATTTTACTTGCCAGTGCCCTGCCTGAAGCCCAAGCAGATGAGTTTTAACTATTTTTAAAATTTTCTGTCCCCAAACCCAATTTGAATAGTGTGACAAGCCTGTCTTGGGAGCTGTGACTCCCTTGTGCTGCCAGTTTAATTTACAGTATCTTTATCCATCACCTCAGGGGCAAGGTTTCCTCCTCCAGCTGTGTGATGAAATGTCTGTTGCCAATTCACTTTTGGGTTGATGCTGGAACAAGGATCTAATTGCAGGCACTTGACTGAGATCAGCTTTGCAACATCTCACACTTCAGTGGGAGCTGTACAGCACCAAGGAGGGCAGAAATGAGGCCTGTGCTCAGTCACTGCACAGGTGTGAAAATGCTGTGACCACGCGAGATCATTTTGCTGAGCTAGTTTTCCAATGTGAATATCTTGTAATAAGAATCTCTCCACAAACAACATTCAAATTGTTTTCACATCAGCATGCGAAAGGCACTTAATGACATCGCTGTGACATTTTCATGCACTTCCCAAACTATTTCTTATTATATCTTTGCAGTATGATGAAAACACTGTTGGGTCTCTGCAGGTCGGCACTGTGCTAATATTGCTATTGCACTCACACCCACGGACAGTGTAATGATGCTGTAATATTTTATTGCCACATGTAGGAAAGCTGCAAGAAGGGAACTAAAAGAAGGGATTTTTCTGCTCTGTGAAATAGAGGCTAGTCAAAAGATTTTAGCCTGTCACAGATGAAAAGGCTTGACCATGACGTCAGATGCCCTTTGTTTCCATGGAAAGGGCAGGACCATGAAAACATGCCTCTTTTAAATAGACTTTGCATTCAAGATATCTTTAGAGCTGTTTTACTTAGGCGTCTTGAGCCAGAGACAGGCAATAAGAAAATAATTATTTTCTTTTTCAGTACCTTCTACTTGCCTAAATGTAACATGAAACGTTAGAAAAAAACATCTTTCTTTTTGGTTTGGTTGCAGGACATGCAATTTTCAATCAATTAATATTTTTATTTGTTACACTGATGATCGAAACGAAATATTATACCTCTGTTCACATGAGGTGCAGCTCTTGTATAGACAAGTGCTTTGGTGAAACTTGCTTGAAAATCATTCCCTGGAGAGTTGTTTTGCAAGGCTTGTAACAGAGAGAGCTGTTGCAGTTTAAGTGCATTATGGAGTTCTTCCTTTCACTTCATTAAGCTTTGGATAACAATGCCCTATGTTGCCAAAATGTTTCATCCTTATCTGCCACTTCTATGAAACAATTTTTAGCAGTGCATCATTGCAATAAAGCAGGCTGACATAAGAGATTAGAAGCCTAAATAGAGAACCATGTCAACATTTGCCCTAGAAGAATGAGGGTGATGCACAAGCCTTGCCAGCTGGATGATCTGTGGAGTAGAAAGTAGCATAATTCCAAAAATCTTTTCTTGGTTATGTTTCTTCTAAAATGAAGCAGTTTCAAATTTGCTGCTCTGGAGATCCAGATTTTTCTTGTTGTAATGTTTCTTTTTTCTCTTCCATGTCATGATTCCTGTTCACTGAATCAAATCTCGATGGCTTTTCAAAGCTAAACTTTTACAGCACCAGTAATAATATTGTTGCCATTATATTATCTTTTTACACAGGCTTAAAGGCCAGTTTATGACTGAAAGGGAATATCTGCAATCAGTAGGGTCCTGATTCTAATTTGCATGTAAATTAAACATTTCAGAATATGACTGTGATTTCTGAATACACACAAAGTATGCTGTTTTGATTCCTGGAAAATAAAAATGCATAACATTAATAAGAAGAATATGATTTATATACTGGCTCTTTTATCTTACCAATTTCTGTTCATTTGAGGGTTTTTTTGAAAGCTTCTGTGGCAATGGATGATTATTCCTGCTGTAATGTGGAACAGGATGTGACAGAACCTTACTTAATTTCATCCATGTTAACAGAGAAACTCTCAGGTTAAATTCAGGTTGAAGCCCAGCACTGTAGGGTGTTAGCATGTAGTGTTATGCTATTACAGGTGGGTGGAGAAGGTATGAGAGCAAATGGAGGGGAGGTAATTTTGATATATGGATTTTTTTTTTCTATTTCTGGTGTATCAGACTGTATTAACACCATCCCCTTATTCTTTGCTTGAGATGAACAATACAAAAGACGAAGAAAGGATAGCTGAGAGAGATAAAAAAAGCAATCAATCAACTAAATAGAGATAAGGGAATAAATGGATCAGGGAGAAAAAAAAAGAACAGGATATCTCCTAGCTCCTAGCTTGTATTTAAAATGTGTTTATGGATCCTGTAAGATTCACTAAAACTGCTGAAATTTGGGCCAGTTCTTTTAGAGTTGCTCATGTTTCCTACCGAGTTGTTGAGTTTGTTAAAGTTACTGAAACTGCTTGGTTATTGGAAACATTCAGGCTCACCAGCACAGCTGAAAGGGAATAAAGCACCAGAAGAAGTTGGGGAATATGGATTTATTTTATTTTTTAATGAGAATGTCTTCTTTCATGATGACAGACATTCCCACTGTTGGAGCTGCCCTTGCCATGTACTAATGAAGACGTGACACAGAGTGAACCACAGGACACTCATGTCTGGAAGGCAAACATCAGCCTGGGTGATACGCATGCTAGCAAATACCAGAAAGATTTTGGAAAAAAAGATATTTTGGGGCCTGAATATGGGAAGAACTTTCCAAAGAGCGTGTTTACAGCAGCAAGGGCTCAAGACCTTTGCTTTTGGGCTGAGCACTGATCCCAGTGGACCCTGGAAATTGTACTTGTTTGGGATAGAGGCTGGATTGGTTTTCCTGATCGATCAGTGAACTCTGAGCTCCTTGTGTGGGAAACAAAAACCCCACACTCTTCTTCTCTTAACCCTCCTACCCTGTACTAATTTGCCTCAGGATAGGGAGGCATGTCAAAGGCACAGCCTCATCCTGAGCCTCCCACGGCAGCCAAGCTGTGGCTGCTTTGCTTATGGCTGTGGTTTTACTTGGCCAGAGAAGCAGGCTGGCTCTTCAGCAGCAAAGCTGCTGTGCATGTGCTGAGTGGCCAATCTGTCTAACAAAGAAAAATAACCAAGTGCCTTTGGTGGAGGCCATGAAAAAATCTAGACGTGGATTGCAATCCTTTATTTTAAACCCATTCTGGACACTAGTGTGGGAGAAGAGGCGCATCCACCCAGGGTTGCTCACCTGCATGAATAAAGAAGGATTCTATGCAAAAGAACGGAAAAGCAGCGGAGATGTGGTACGTGCTTTAAGCCCAGATGACTTTCTGCTGCCCTCCCCACAGTTCCCTCTTTGTCTCCCAGGTTTGCCAGCTAACTTCCCATTTGCCTTTGAAGTGTGTGTGCAGCACATCTGTGTGGAATGATCCAGTTGTGTCATGCAATAAACTGGCCAGGGCAGTGCCAGTGCTGGCTTGCAGATGGGATTTTCACTGCTAAGTGATGAGTATTTTGAGGAACACAGTTTCACTGGGAAACTAGATGCACCTGGGCAATAGACTGTTGGTAATGCGGTGCTGGGATCCCACAGGGGTGATCAAGCACTTGTATAAACTGGGCATGGGTGCAGGTGCCAGATGTGAGCCCTAAGCATGCTGCTTTCCTGTGTGGACATGGGACTGCTGTCACCCCAGCTGAAACCCCTCAGCTTCTCCTGGGGTTGTGTTTAGGCCTTGGATGACAGGCAGTACGCTATATGCTATGAGAGATGAGTCCTACAGGTATGGAAACTCTGACACTGCTTCCTGAATGTGTGACTTTCTCTTCCATCCTTGTTTAAATTGTTTCTGCTTGACAAGGTTTACCATTCTTCAACCTGAATACATATCCATTGTTGGGTTTGGTGTCAAGGAGGTGATGTTTACCAAGGTTGCTACTGTTATTATCACAGTCGGTTAAAACAGTTCCAAAACAAGTGCTCCCAGTACCAAACTGATCTGTAACAGCCTGTTGGGGACTGTTAATTTTGACTTTATCTCATTGGGTACAGTGTCCAATGAATGGCTGCCCTGGCCTAATTGCTTGGCCTCCTCTGATAGGTGTTTTCTTCACTGCTTCACACAGAAAGGTGTTCAAATCCCTGTACAGTGCTGCAGCAGGGAAGATAAAAATCCAGAGGTACTTCTGCTCAGCTGGGCTGGAGGGTAAAAAAGCCCTTTGTACAGGAAGCCAATAGGAAGCAACTATTTAGGAGGTTTAATCATCCTCCTATGGAAACTCCTGGTTCCAAAATTTAGTTGTTGTATAGAACAGTCCTTGTTGAGGCGCTCATTGGCAATTGCAGGGATGCCTTCTGAAGGAATTCCAGGAGAGGCCTGACAAACCTGGCATCATCATCAGCGTGCAGCCAAAGAGGACACCTGACTGGCTAGGGGAGGAGCAGAGGGGGCACAATTTGTTTGTTAATGTTTTGAGGGTTAATGGCAGTCTGGGATGGGGGGGATGGAGGGAGCTGGACATAATATAAAGCGTAGTTAGGATGTAGAGCATGAACTGCAGTGCTAGTGCTGGCCTGGCTGGGATGTTTGCATGTGCTTAGACTGCAGATCAAGCAGCTCAGACTACAGGTGAAAGTAGAGTAATATGATATGGAATATATATATATGTATATATGACATTGTAGCTGATAGAAGAAACCATTAGACAGTCTATTAGGAGCTGCTTAAGTCTACATAAAGTGGCATCAGAGCTGTGTTTGGTGCAGCAACTGACCAGCAATACCACCTCTTGCAATACACTGCATGGTTGGGCAAAGCAGTTCCTAGTTCTTTTGGGAGTCCTCATGCCCTTCAAGCCAGCGGCATTCAGTCACAAGTCATTTAAAATAAATGGAGTACATGTCAGTGCTCTGTTCTGTTGTTCCATTTTTCTTCCTAGAACAATTCCAGCTGCCTAGCACATATGTTAGACTTGGGTCCACTTTAATCAGCATGTGCAAACTCATGAAGTTAATGAGCTCCAATTCACTTTGATTTAAAAAGATCAAAACAAAAGTACATCCCACCCCCTCTCACCTTTCAAATGATACTTACACTTTTAATTTGACAAGGGCAAAGAAAGTCCCCACTGCTGGCAACTGATGTAATAGTTTCCAGAGCTAAAGAAATTTCTGTATCAAAGGTATATATATACTTAAGAGTTCCCTCCTCTGAAGGAATTTCATCTGAAGGAACTGTTTGAGGAACAACTCTCAAACTTTGTTTCTGCTAGCAGCAGGGTGTTTTTAGGCCCTGCTAGAGCACTGGGGATATTACATTGCAAAGCCTTGCTATTAAATAGAAGGTGATATTGAAGTTAGGAGTGCAATGAAATATCCGCAGAGATGGAAAACTGGTTGAAAGGCTGCTATTACAGTCCTTTCTGAAAGTTATCAGTACAGAAGGGCTGTTTTCAGTATACAGCACTAGTTTTGGAGAGCATCAGATTGCTGACACTGTTATTAGTCACACCACACTCACTCAGAGGGTAATCCTTCGTTTTCCTACTGCACACTCGGAGACTTTTTTATTTCCAGTTTCATCACTCAATATCAACAGTCAAAATGGTGCTGATCAAACATCAGGATCTCAAAGGAGTTTGGAAAGTTAACAAATAAAACCTCACAAGTGATAGGCAATGTGTGTGTTTATATGATAGGAAACGCCCCAAACATTACAAACAGAGCTATCTTTGCAGAAGTCATGGGGATGTCTCCACCAAAATCCAGTTTTTTTCCAAGGCTCCTTCTGCTGAACACTGCAGTATCTCTGCCCTTTCCCTGGGGCTGGGCTACTGCATGTGGTAACTGCTACAGCAGCTACACAAACCAGCTGTAAATGTGGCCTGAGAGGAAAATGAGTCCTTTTTAGGTATTTTGGGTGGTTAATGCTCACATCCCCAAAGTTCTTATTCTCACTTACACATGCCTTGTCGACACTTGGGAGAAGGAAGAATTCACTCACTGCCCGCCCAGCTTCCCGGAGATAACACCCTAATTTCCATGTGAGGAGAGATACACAGTCTTTGTGGAGCTTCCACTCTTGTTAAAATCAAAGATGTGCTGGTATAAAATTATTCCTACTAGCAACGTACTTGTGGCCCAATTTTCAGCAGACATGCAGCAGCCTGGAGGGTATTGTCACCTTTTGGCCAACAAAAATGAATGTCACTCTTTAAAAGGTATATTTAACAACATAAAAGGTATATTTAACAAAGAATAAAATAGAATGTGAACATCTGTCATCACTAAAGGTGTTTTTCCTTCACTCATCTAACATAGACAGCTGTGGTTTTTCTGTGGTGATTGCATAATATGTCATGCAGCTCAGAGAATTGATAGGGTTGTAAAAGCTTGTGCTTTGGGTGATGAAATACTCTCTTCTCTTCTGTTCTTAACCCGTGTGGCAGTCCAAAGCACAGGGGGTTCAGCACAGAGATATCTGGTGTGAGTATCAAGATTGTCAATGATCTGAGCTCTGGCAGGGTGGAAGCTGTGATGGCATTGTGGGACAGAGCCCTGCAGACATGAAACCTTGCTCTGGTGCAGGACTCTAGGGATCTGAGGGCTCATGAACCAGAAAAAATACATCAGTGACGTAAGAAAGTTTGGGTTTTGTGTTGGCCCTTTGGAGACAGGATGCAGGGAAAGAGTTCAGTCAGTGAGGAACCCCCGGGCTGCATTTTGACAATGCTGATGGACATCTGGGGGTGGAACAGCCTGGAGGGACAGCAGCCATCCTGCCCTGCACAGCCAGAGCGCTGCCTTGCCTGTCAGCAACTGCTCAGTGCATTGCAAGCTGTTTCTCCACCACTGCCTTTGACTTTCATGGAAGTAAATTTTTTTTTATCATGCTATAAATGAGATAACTGAGGGGAACCTGCTACTGGCAATTTGCATGTCAGTTTGTATCTAATTACTGGAATATCAGTACTCAGGCTAAAAGCCTGAAATGGTAATATGAAAAACATTCACATAAAACCTGAGCTAAAGGGGAGAAGCTATTTTTAGATGAGCAGTTTTGCCTTTTAAAAGGGAAGGATAAACCATGTCAGCTTTATTGTTAGTGATAGCATAAATGCTGAGCAATGCAATTTTTGAGTTCAATTAAAAAGGGAAGTCTTGAATTTAAAGGTAATTCACTGCATAATTTGGTGAAATAGCAGGCAGGAGAATGAACAGATGCACCAAACAGGGTAGACCTGTGCCTTCCAATGAGCCCATTATCACGATGGAGCCAAGATATCCATGGTGACCCACTGTGGGCGCCAGGGCCATGCTGGGGCAAGGAAAGGTGTGGGGAGAAAGGAATGGCAGAGTGGGGCTGTTGGGGACTCTCACCCCCATTCCTACACCCCCTGTGCTACTCAGTGGTGAGAGGAGTCAGGAATGAAGGTGTGACCCTGCACCAGAGAAGAAACAAGAAGTGGGTGTTAATTTTTGTGTTTCTCACTGTCCAACTCTATTCTAATTGGCCCTAAATTGGATTAACTTAACCACAACTTGAGTCATGGCAGGGATTGGCACGTGCTCTTCCTGTCTCAATCTCCACCTACAGAAGTTTCCTTGTTATTTTCTCTCCATCCTGCTTAGGAGAGGGAGGGAGAAGGTGGCTGGGTAGGTGACTGGCAGCTGGCCATGGCCACTCCACTACATAGGCAGTCTTAGAAGAAGAGGAAACGCTCTGCATGTGGTTCATTCAGGTTGTTCTATTTTCATCAGGAGGAACTTGGTGGCTCTTTGAAGGGAGAAGTAGTATCTTCAAAGGCTTTGGAGCCTGAGGTCTGTGTCTGCAAGAACAAGTCCTGACTGATGAAACATGAAACAACCCCAGGTATGTTCCCACTCATTCTGCCGTTAACCATTACTTTTCCAGCATGGCATCCCAGCTCCTGGTCTGCCGTGTGCCATCATGGGGCAGACCATCCCTAATCACAGATGAAAGCTGCACCCTGCTCCAGCTGCAGGGGCTCCAGGTGGGCTGGAGCCTCCTAATCTCTTCTCCCTGTCCTCTTTCTTTCTCCTCTGTCCCCTCAGGCCACCGGGCAGAACTGGTGGCTCACCCCTCTCTTGGCACAATGAGAGGTGCTCTGCCTCATCCTGAAGCCCTCAAAGCCTTCTCAGTCTTCCCATCCCTGTACCTGACTGTCCTCAAACCCCCAAAGCTATTTCCATGGAGTGTTCCTACAAAAGCTTGCTGAAAGCTGAGGGTGAACTGCCATTCCCATAATCTCTGAAAAGCTTTTCTATTTTTCTGCATGTCTCTACTGCTCTTTGCATGGTGCACCCAGGGATGCCTCTGTCTCTGGTTGTAACAGCACAGGCCACCTGACATCATTTCTCTCCTGGTGTTTTGCACCCGTGTTACAACTGGTTTTAGCCATGACCTGTTCAGTATATGTTGGGGGTTAGGTTTGTTCCTTTTTTACTCTAAAGAATTTTTTCCCCATAAGTTACTAAGGAAACTAAGTATTGGGTACTTAAGGGTTCTTGACCAAAACAGAGAGGTGGCCAGAGCTCAGAGGGGGAGATAATGCAAGTTTGGGGCAGGTAAAGGTCAGAGCTTGAGGCAGCTCTGCTCTCTGTTTTTTGGCGTTCAGGGAGAGAGACCGGCTGAGTTGCTACTTGCTGCGGGAGGAGTTCACTGTCACCAGAGGGGTCCAGTCCTGGGAAATCTAGCATCATCAGCTTGCCCTGGAATTCTGAACTCCTCTGCTGGAGCTGGGCCAGCCCTGCCCCACCATCGTGGCTTCTTCGGCGCTGCTCCTCTGGCTACAGTGTGACCCTGCACCCCCCTGCCCTGCCTGGACACCCTGCCCCTGCCCTGCTGGGGACATCCTGCCGTTCAGCCACCAGCCCGGGACCTTCCGCTGTTCCAGCCTGGTGCTCTGAGGGTCCTGCGGGGGCACCGAGACCAAACTGCCCTGGGTTTTTGTGAAGCAAAGCCCTCAAGGTTCTTGGTGCTGTTTTGTTATTAATGCTGTAGTTGTTTTTGTTTGCTGTGTTACACATACTAGTAAAGAACTGCAATTTCATATCCCCAAATCTTTGCCTGAAAGCCTCTAACTGCAAATTTATAATTGGAAAAAAAGTGGGGTGGGGAAGGANGGGGGGGGGGGGTTGCATTCTCCATTCCAAAGGTAACTCCAGCTTTCCCTGGTGGATACCTGTTTTTCCAAACCAAGATAGTATATCACTGAGAAGACGCTTACACTCACATATATTTGGGGACTTTTTTCAAGGATTTCAAAAGAAGAAAAAAATACTTTAATGAGTAAATGAGTTAAAGTTCTAGGAAAAACCTGTTTCTTGACCTAATAGTCAGGTGTCTGCTTAGATAAGAGACATGCAATTCCACTGGCATGTAGCAGCGAAACAAACGCAAATGTCTTCAATATAAAATTGCTGAATCTCAGTCCTATATTAACAACATAAACACAGGGTTCCATATCAGCAAAATTACTGCTAATGTCACTGAATGACTAAAATATTATATGTGTAGCATAGGTAGAGTAACACAATCAGAAGAGAAATCTCACTGCATAAAGAGTTCTACTTTGAGACTTGTGACTGTGGTCAGATCAATACACATCAGTTTTGCCTTGTTGTATTGTAAAAGCGAAATGTTGTCTGTGGTATTTGACTGCAATTACATCATTTTGTAGGAATGAAAAATACAGGGCTTTGGACAACAATCAGATGTTCTCCAGAAGATAGCCTCACAATCCAGAAAATAATAGGCCCATGTTACAGAACTTCCTACAGAATTGCTTGTGCTGTCACCCAAATACTTTGTTAACCTTCATCTGCCTTTCTGTCAAGACTGAGGCAAGCTGCATGTTACTCAGCCTTGCATGTTGCTAAGAGCTGTGCTCACAGCCTTTGCTTTTTTTGGGTTATTTGATCTAGTAATTCCAAACTATTTAAAACTACCTGTGGCCAGCATATAGGGAGAGAAGCGGAGCAGTTCTGTTTTATCAGGAGGTGAGAATTTTGCAGGGAAACTGGGAAAGATGCACTGAAAATTTTGTGTCCTTAGTGTTGTCAATAGAAAGTGCAGGTACCAAAGAAATAAGTACATTTTTTTAGCACAATTTCTATATTACTTTTCCATCTTCCAAGTGCCCCACAATATTGTGTCTGTAACGTACTGAGGTAAAGTTTCCAGGGAGAAAGTCTGGTAGAAGACAGGGGGATAGAGTTTGATCTGAGCTTCAAACTGTTTCCCCAAAAGGGAATAACATAAGGTGAAGCTTTAAGAATTTTACTGACTTGCTGCCAAAATCTTGTCCTCAGGCAGTTTGAATGTTCATTGATTGTGTCTGCTTCCCTTCTCCCATTTCCTAGGTTTCGAAGTCTTAAAACTGGGAATGCCTCACTCCCATTCTACCCTTTCAATACAGTTTTTCTTATTACAGAAGTGGCTTCTGTAGCACAGTGTAAGGGAATGGTGAGACACTCTGTATCACACATGGTTATAGAGCATCATGTGTCACTTGAAGTGACTTTACACCATCCTCTTTCCTTCTTGCTTGTGAATATCTCAGAATCAAATATCTGGTAAGACCATTAATAGCCCTCAGATCTGACCTGCCAAAGTGTGGTCAGTTTGTGGAAAAAGGCTTGGAAATTCCTCTGGAACACCCAAACCAGTGTCTCACTGCCTCACTTCTGGAGTAAAGAAAAAACACTATGGATGTCATGAACAATTAGACCTTTAAAAAAATAATGTCATTACAACATACTCAGAAATATACTCATACAACAGAAATAAATAATAGGACTTCACATGTCATTTTGGTTGGGTTTTGACACCGGGATTTGGTGAGGATATTTTGTTCCTAAAGACACGTTCATGTAGCCAACCCATAATGGGAAATCTGGCTGCAGTATCACTGGGAAAGGGGGGAATTGTCACTATAGGACACGAAATGAACATGCACGCAGTCAGTCGTCAGGGCAAAAAGAGAGGAGTTTATTTTTTGACCTCGATTTATATAGATTCTGGACAATGACCAGGGATTGGAGGATGAGGTTGCCACCTCTCTGACCCCACTGGTCAAGCTAGAAGTCCATCAATTGTCCTTCTTCCATAGAGGAATGTAAATATCACTTTGTTTACATGACAATCCGTGAGAAACTCCACTACAAAAATGAAACATCGGAAGGCTGAAAAAGATCAGGGCGACAGAATTTATGCTTTTATAATAGACCATAAGAAGATGTATCTAAACCATATCCAGAAGCAGAAATAGATGCTTTGTGGAAACAAACTGCACAAAATCATAATGCATAGGTGTGCTTCTTGCAGTATGAGTTTCCCCAGTGGATGGAAACAGCAAGCTGGGTGAGGTCAGGGCATTTGGGCCACACAGCTCTGAGACCTCCATTCCTTGGCAGAAACAAAACATATTGCCTGGCAGTATGGCACTCAACTGAGCTATTGGTAAGGGACTTCAGAGCTGGCTGCTGCTTGCCTGAACCTTGCAAATCTGCCTTTAATTCCAAGATGGAAGAACTGAATAGTGTATTTGCATATGACTGCAGGCAAAGTTCAAGATATTTAGGAGAAGAAATGGAGGTAAATGTCATAATTCCATCAACATCCAAGATTAATAATGCTTGTTAAAGTGCAGGCTAAAAACATGGGATCCTAGAATCCCAGAATAGCTTGGGTTGGAAGGGACCTTGAAGCCCATCGTGTCCCACCCCCTGCCACGTGCAGGGACATCTTTCACCATATCCCAGGGTGCTCCAAGCCTTGTCCAACCTGGCCTTGGACATTTCCAGGGATCCAGGGGCAGCCACAGCTTCTCTGGGAACCTGTGCCAAGGCCTCTCCATCCTCACAGGGAAGTGTTTCTTCCCAATATCCCATCCAAAGGTACTTTCTTTCAGTTTAGTACCCCATTGTCCTGTCATTACATGCTCTTCTAAATAGTCTCTCTTGGTCTTTCTTGTCCAGGTCCCCCTGGAGGGCCTCATGTCCTTCAGGTCTAACCCCTGCATAACCATAGTCAGCAAACTGCATGTTCCTGCTTGTTGCTTTGTAAAATCAGTTATTAACAACCAAGTTTTCAAGGGAGAAATACATCCTTCCCCGCCTTGATTTTTACCATGATAATCAACATCTTTTTTTTGTAATACATGATCAACATACAGTTTAAAATATGTAAAGACCAAATGGGTCTATCTGTGCCCTGATAAATTTATAACCTGTATGTAGTGTTTGTAAAGGCTTTTCTTAAGCCCAACTAATTTTTTTTCCAGTAGGTCTCTAGGAGATAAAGAACTAAAGGTATTTTAGGCTAGATGCAGGAATGTCTTATTAATTACCGTTGTTAATGTGTCTGAATGTCAAATAAGAGGTTCTACTAGATTTTTTCAGAGGCAACTGCGTTGATTGGTCTTTATCTTTCTCTTCTCTGGTGAAAATGACATTTCATATAATGAAGGTGACCTTCTAAGAGATTAATCTGAGATTTGTCATGATATCTTTTACAAAGTCTCTGCTGATCTTTGAAATTAAAACATCACTGATGTGCGTAGAGGGAAGAAATACACACACCTCCTTTCTTTTTTTTTTTCTTTCTTTCTTTTTTTTTTTTACTCCAGGCAGGTATCTATGACTAAGTTAAAGAAAGGGCAATACTTTTTACTGTGAAGGATCTTTGTAATGTAAATACATATAAACACAAGAATATATTTTAATATCAAAGCCTTGATCTTGAGGGAAATAGCAAAAAGTACAGAAAAATGCAAAATTTGCAGAATCTGCACATTTTTATGTCTGTTACTTTCTGATGTCATTGAAACAGAGAAATATGAAGATGTAAACCTTGCAAGATCACTAATCTCATGTTCACTGCCTATGCAATGTTTCCTTGCTTTGAAGGAAGCAGATTCCTGACAGTCATATGAGTGTTCAAGACATCGCCTGTCTTCAATGACCTCAGTTAAAATTTTGCCCCTGACATTCAAAATTTTGTGAAGGAAGGAGGCTGAAGGAGTATCAGAGAAGGCTCTGGGCTGTTTTTGTCATATGCATTTACTGTTTTGTCAAGTTTGCCTTTTCCAAGTCAGAGTTCCTGATTTCTCTGCCCAAGGTCTCTCTATTATGTCTTCATCCGTGATTTTTTAATGGTACTACCACTCTCCTCATGATCAAGCTGACTGATCAAATCCTCTTCATCTCCAGTGTTTTTCTTTCCTCATGGCCGAGTCATGCAGGAAATTAAGCAGTGCCAGACCTCGCAGCTGTCTGTGCTAAAATAATGATGGCAAGGACTCCCCCTTGGTTTCTGTCCCTCGAGTTGGCCTAACCTGCTACAGTTCTGGTTTCTTTATCTCTGCCAAAGTCAGGATGAAAGACACAGGAGACATAGATTTCAAGTTTGGACTTGGTTGTTTATTATATCTTATCTATTTACAGTCTTTACAGTCTCACGAGGCATGAGCTCCAGCTACCAAGTTAGAGAAATGAGGTAAAATGGAGATCTTCTAATGCTTTCTAAAGTTATTTAAGCGATAATTACCCAATAACGAGGTGACACCCAGCTTATTTATACTTTTGACCCAGTAATGCCCACCCAAGGTCTGCAATGCAGACCTTTTTCACACAATTACAGAAAACCACTTAAACCTATGAAGAAGAACGGAGAAGAAGGTGAAGAAGAAGGACTTAGACAACACCTAAAATCCTCCATCTTGATTCACACATATTACTATATGTAAAAATCTTAAATCTAAATTTCTAGCATTCCAACACTAGCCCAGGCAGTGGTCCCAGCCAACAGACTGATGTGACCTTGCTGCTTGGGGTAGTAAGAGTTCAGCTGTTAGGACACAGGCACGTGTGGCAAGGTGGCAGGTAAATCCATGCAATGGCAGGTGCCAAAAGTGGGCTTTTTTATTTATCAGTCCAGGATGTAATGTGCATCCCAAACTGTCACGATATGCTGATTAAAATAAATTTATATTCTTCAGTCAAATTTCTCAACTGGGATCTGATCAATTCCTGTCCCATCTATTCTATGTTTTTCCTTGTAACCAATGCCAAAGCTATTCTTTAGCCAACCTCTGGCACCAAAGTATTTTTACTTGCCCTTATTCTGATCACAGTTTTTCCCATCTTCCCATGTCCTTTCCTGTGCCTTGTGCTGGTGGTGGTGTTCCCCACTCCATCTTTAGTTTTTTCCCTCATACCCCTCTTTTGTGTGTAATCAGGAACTACCTTGGAACACCTCTCCAAGCTTATGGCAAGCCATCCACTTCATTCAAATCCCTCCTGAAAATGTCTCCCTGCTTACAAAAGCAGAAGGTGGGAAGGAAGTGGGGACAAAACAAAGTTGGACAGAACCAGGAGAGGGGACACAAAGTCTTTCTTGAACAGCACCAACATTCATCCATCTTTCTTTCACTGGTACCTTGTTTCTTTATGAATGCGTCTGCCATAGAAGCACAGAAGCAGAGACTGGTTTGGGTCAGAAGGGACCTTAAAGCCCATCCAGTGCCAGCCCCTGCCATGGGCAGGGACACCTTCCACTGTCCCAGGCTGCTCCAAACTCAGTCCAACCTGGCCAGCCATGTCCCAAACACACTGAGAGTAATTTTGGAGCAGATGACTGCACCCCACACACAACTGTGGTCCCCTCATTAATTCCTTAATGAGCTCTTCCAGGAGGCATAAGGAAATTAAACAGGCCCTGGATCCCCATGACAAGGGAGCAAAAGTTACTTTTTCCCTCTCAAATAACCACGTAAGTGAGGACTATCCGTAGATTAAAACACCAGGAAGAGGCAGTGAATATGCCTTACATTTATCCCTTGCAGTGCCATGGAAAGCAGAATGACACTGCAGAGAAGAATAATACACTTGACAGTGCTCGCTGCCCTCCTCCTGCCTCCCAAAAACCTGGGAAGGTGGGGCTGTGTCAGTTATGCAGCTACCACTGATTTGAAACCTTTTTACGATTTAGCCTTCACTTTTTCTGTCTAGAAGAACGACACATCTGAGAAGGGCACAACTAAAGCTGAGGTGTGAGAAGCTGCAGTTTGGGCACTGCTAAAGGACCCTGAAATGCTGTGAAGCTGTGAGGAAAAATTTAACTAACAAACTCTCTGGAATCCTGTATTTGTCTGAGGGTGGTATGCCCTGCACTTTTCCCAGTGGCCAGGCTGTGTTTGTGAATCCAAAGGTACTTGTGCTGAAAGGTTTTTATTTTACTAAATGGTTGGTTTGGCAGCGTTTTCGATTTTGATTTCTTTTCAGCTTTCAGACAGCTGAAGGACAAAGTTCAGCTGACCTGTCTGGGATTCATATCAAAAAGGAGGTTTTTGGGGATTTCTTCTACTAAATTACTTTGACCTTCTCCCAGTGCCACCCAAACAGCAGATTTAATTTGCAGTAGAACTCTGCTGGGCAAGAGTGGGATGTGCAGAGAGGGAATCCATACCTTCTCCAACTTGCTGAGGCCAAACCCTTTGTCAAAGGGCTGCTTTGCCCCACTGCCTTCCTCTGTTGGGGCTCTCCCTGACACAGGTCGTGCTGCCTCTCAGAGAAGGATTCTCAGCTCTGGTGGCTCCATATGGATTGGTCTTGATGTATTTTGAGCTCACTTCATATCTGAGACTAGTAATTGCAGCTAGGAAAAAGTGAAGATGTCCTAGACCCCAGCTTCATTGATCTTGTTTGTAAAAATGCCCAGGTACGATCTGAAAAAGATAGGAGAGGTCATAGTTATTTGAAACTAAGCATTTCATTTTCCCTGTTCGTAGTACAACACGCAAAATATTAATATTTTTGCAGCAATATGTAGCAGCAGTATTGAAGCAAGCAGCGAAGCTGATATGGTTCATCTGGTTTTGGGTGAATATAGCTCCCGATTAATTTCTAATCTTTTGAAGAATTGGAAGAAAAAATTCAGTTTTTTGAGCTCTAAAGACAAAATAATTTTTAGAATAAGATTTGAATATTTTATAGCTACCGAATTTATATATTCTAATATATTTATGTTGATATTTGTGTCAAGGCAAATCTCTTTCATATAAAAAAATTATTAATTTGCAAAAGTAATTGAGGTGGAATATTCTTAAGTAAATATAAACCCTGATGAAATTCTGTTTGCTTTTTCCATTGCAAACTAAAAACCAGTTTTGTTTTCCCAAATAAAATATAAAGATTCTTGAATTTTCGAGTAAGAGTTCATAAATGAATGCAGCTTTGACAGTGACTATTACATGAAATTACCTAGTTAATTCATAAAATAAAAAGGGAAAAGTAGCTAGTTTTTATCCTGTATGTTAGTCATCTTCGTTACATTTCACAAAAGCTTTCCAGTTCAACATTTTAAAGTGGTGTGTAAATAAGTTAATTCCTCCACTGTCTCCCAGTTGGAAATTTTACATGGTATTTTCTTTGTGAAATAGCAAAAGAGGCGACAACAGTACTTCACTTTTCATCAATATATAACATCTTCTATTGCAGCATGGCTTCACCTTCTTGCTGCAAGAGTTGTCTTTTTTCATGTCATTACGTTTGGACCCTGTCTATTTTTGAGCCCTTTTGGAGTAAAAACTGATTTTTCTTTTCTCAAGGTGAGGTCACAATCTTACAGGGTAATTTCACTGTGGTGACTGGATCATAAACCAAAAGTCATGTTCAAAGTTATTAAAGAGTAAAAATCTTTGCACAATAAAAGATAATGCTCCAGACTGAACAAATATATCCAGTTTACTGCAGTTTCCCCGTAAGGATTTCTCAAAGTTTTTCAGATGGATATAAAATTATATATAAACTTTGCAACAACATGCAAATAAAATTGTTTCAAGTGGGGAAGCTGATATGCAGAAGGAAACAAGCTAAAGATTTCTGATTTCCAGTCAATTATGTGCAACTCAAATAAATTACCCTGTGATAAATGGAGGTGCATATTGACTGATAAGTTCTAAGTGGTTTTTATCGCTTGGGCAGCACAAAGCAGCCATTGATGCTTAAACTGGGTTTATGACAGCACAGAACAAAGAATCCCAAATAAAGGTCCTGCTGCCTCATCTATTTGTGCAGTTATGCTCAAGATAAAGCACTGCAAATTAGGTATACCTAATTTAATCTGCTGAATCTAGTAAAAAAGATAAGATTATGGCTTCTCTTTCTTCCACTGGTGTTTCGTATCAGATGCTTCTTGATTAACAAATACACACTGTTGCTTAGAGAAAATAATATGTGTAATTCCTTTTATAAAGAATTGCTGCAGCTCTAAATAAATGTGAGATCCTCTATCACCTTTACAGTGATCTGAGAGGGAAGATGTGTGCTGGTGTGTTTACAAACAATTTGATGGGTGTTAGCATCTTTGAAATGGGTCTTAACGTTTTTGCTGACTTTGGGGAGTGGGTTACTTACTGGGCCACACAGCTTGGTGCCTGAAAACGAGAAGGGTCTGCACAAGCCAGAGTTTTGGACTTTGGGGTAAAGTGACAGGTTCAAGGGGGGATATAGAGTAGGAAGTTCAGGGAGGCTGTACCTTCCTACTACCTCAGCCAATGGGGAAAGGAAGAGGGCAACACACAGCCAGGAGTTCTGGATAAAAGGCAGGCTGCACCCCCTGAAACCTCGAGAGAGAAAACCCCGGGGATATGTGCCCCAGTGGACTCTCTCCCTTTATCCGAAATGCTCTAGGATTGCATGGAGGCTTTCCTGAAGGAATTTTAACAGAAGGCTCCTGTAACTGTCTTGGAAGCATAAACCCATTTGAAAGGAGTTATCTTGTATATCCAGGCTGAGTTCTGCCCTGCAGGAGTATGTTCTGATGTTTGCAAAGTGATAACAGCCTTTGGCTTTATGGTATACCAGTTAATTAAGAGATACATGTTGTTGCTTTGACTGATGCTTTTATAGAGATTTTCTGCTGCTTTGGTAAATGAACTGAGAAGTAAGTTGGTATGCATGCTGCAAATCAATTCTGACTGAAGAGAGGAGTATATGGAAAACTGCTGAAGGTGGAAAATTTGCTCACAGTTGGCATTTTTTAAAAAGCTAGAAACGGATGATTTTGTTAATTTGATAATTTTTGAGTAATTTCTATCACTAGACGTTATTGTGTCTATGAGGGAAAATATACTTAGAGGTATTCAACATGACATAATGAAGAATTTATTAGAGCTATTTATTTTCTTGCATTGTTTCACATTAAAGGCCTTTCTCCATTGCAGACTTCACAGGCTGGTGATGGTGTCTTGGGGTGATTTATGATGATAGTCATAAATAGCCCTGAGCCTCAGCTTTATGCCAAAAATGGTTGCTGTATCCCTTGGTTATAATGGTTTCTGTGTAAAGCCCTTTGGCAGGCTTTTTCAAAGCCTCACTGCCTAGGCATCCGAGATGTGGGGTGGTCTTGGTTTTGTTGCCCCAGGCAAGAAGGTTTTTTTTTTCATCCCTGACCTTGGAGAAGCTGCAGCACGAATCCTTTGGCAACCTTTTGAGGTGAACTGGACAGCTTATCTATTCTGAGATCAGAAAAATCAAAACCTGCAGGGGAGGGGTCGGTCAGGATCAGTGAGAGAGAGGGGCCGCTCTATTTCGGCCCCAAACCTTGGGAAAGCTGATCCAGAAAGGGACAGCACACCGAGAGGCTCTAGCCCATCTGCTTCATTTGCTGTGGGGAGGAGATTGATGCCAGAGAGCCACAAGGTTTTCATCTGTTTGCCTGAACTGCTGCCTGAAGCTCCTGGGTTTTTTTACCCCTGAGAGAAGCTGGCATCATCTCCTACTGCACAGCATGAGCTGGTATGTTTTCCCTGGCATTTTGGGCTTTTGTTCCAATGTGTGCATGGTGGGGAAAGGTCTGACAGTTTAACATCTAGTACCCATTTACTTTCTCCCCCATGCTTTGTGGGCATTTAGTTTGTTAATGAACTGGTTTTTTTTTTTTTCCCACTTTCATCCACTAGTATTCATTTCCTACTGGTTGAAAGGGATTGTTGGAACCCATTTTAGAGGAGACTACTCATTCCTGAATGTTTTCTCCTAAATTTGTCTCTAAACTGAGACATATACACTGATAGAGCAGTGTTGGCTTCAGTTGCATTTAGGATATGGAGCCTGATTCTGAAATATCCATTGCAGAGACTCATGATATTACAGTTTACATACAGCTGTTTGCTTTACTTGGGGAAAACAGGACTTGCTGCCAGGTATTTGTGGACATTGAGTTTGCCAGGATGTAATGTATTCACTCTTGTTAGCTTCATGTGTTGCTTTTACAGCTTATACAGTCAGAAACATCTTTCACACACCTTAAAAACTGAGAGCATTGCAGGTTAGATTGTATGGCCTTGCAGCCCGTGAGAAACGATGCTCACATTTAAAATTTCAAAGGTTAATTAAACCTTAACAAAATTCAACAAAGGACTGAATAAGGAAAAAGAACAGCACTGGGAGGATGGAACTAAACCACCATGTGCTCATCTACAAAATGGCTTCTCTGCCTTTTATGCCTCTGGTGTTGCATCAGGCAACCTTGGCCCCTCCCAAAGGCTGTCAATCAACTCTTCCTCGCTGTCCATTGGTGGAGACTGCTGTCTTGCAACTTGATTGGATGTCAGGTGTTGCCATGCCACTCCTCCTAGTAACAAGCATTCCCCATTCCCAACTGCCCTGTGCAAGGCACACATGTACACCCCTTCCTTCCACACGTCTGGGACAACCCAGGCTGTCCAGTGGCAACAATACGGGGTGGAGGGAAAGGGGACTATGGGGACAACAGAGGACATCAAAGCATTAAACCACAATAACATAACTATATATCAATAAAGCTTCTCTTAACATACCCATAATATTCATCCCCTAATTGTGAAAGCCAATCAACCCATTGCTCATCTATAACAAGCCCATAATAGGTGGTTTGGACTTTTGGTTTTTTTTGTTTTTTTGGGTTTTTTGACAAGGAATGCTTATGGAAGAAGTTAAATATTAATGAACATGAAAGCTATGTACACTCAAAAAGGCTTCCTGGAATATGGCCTCAAAAGGACTATTTAAAGAGGTACATAACAAATTTCATCTTATACAGTCTCAATACTTTTTCACCATTATAAACCATTCACACCATAATAAACAGCCATCTATTCTTTTTAACCAACCACTATGATTTTGTCACAGGTGTGCTTTCCAAGTGGGCAGTTAGTTGCCTAAGGTGTGTAGACATGAGAGTGGTTATCAGTAAGAAGATTGCAAAACCCCTCTTCTCATTCCAGGCAAATAAAGGTGGTATTTTCTGCACTGGTGCATTCACTAGGTAGAATCAAATTTTTGACAGGGGATTAGGAGAAACAAAAGCCTTCCTGTATTGTTGTGTCAAAAGGCTTATTGTGATTCTGTAGAAAGGTTTATGTGTCGCCATGGCTTATGGCATATTATTGTCTCTTCCTTTTGGTGAAATGCAACTGTGGAATGTAATTATTGCATTCGTAATGTACCTGGTCCTGTAATCATCTTTTTACCTTGAAATATCTTTGGTGTGCTAAAATGTCCCATTGTAATAATGACCCATTGCAGTAATAAAGTTGTCAGGCCGGGTGGATGACTGACCACTTTGTATTGTTGTACATGTCCTTTTCATATCATATGTCTGACTTTATTACTGTTGTGCATCATGTTTATGGGGACACCATAAAATTTGGAGGCAGTCACAGCATATTTACCTTCTCTCATTCATCAGCAGGAGCAGTTTTTCCTTCCTCTTCCAACGTAATTTGTTGAACAATAAGTTCTTTTATTATTATTTTAGTGTTATTTGAACAGAGATAAGGTTCAGTAAAAAAGACAGCCCTAACATTTATGAAGTACATTTTTAGACTCTGTGCCCAGCTAAGGGGTGTTGGGAGTGGTTGACTAGAGAAGGCGTGGATGCCCTCTCCTGGAAGCTGTTCTTCTGCTGTTTTGGGTAGGAAAAGACGAATCTTCCACAACCTCTGTAAGTGTGCTCACCACTAAATGGAAGGGTAAAGCACCTGCTGCTTCCACTTCAGCCAAAGTATTGAGAGTATTGAGCCAAGTTTAACACAGATTTTCAAACAATTTTGTGATGATAAAACCCATGTTTGTGGCAGATTACTTTTCACTGCAAAAGGTTCACATGGGTCTAATCTATAGGACACGAGGCCTAGATGCAACTATGGTTCAGTCACATTGCACCTGTTGAGCTACTTTCTTAGTTAAGTGACTTAACCAAAAATGCCTACTATTTTAAACCCTATCCAGCCCAGATTGGGATGGTTTTGTATTATTCTGTTGTTCCATGGGGAGGATACATGTGAGGACTTACCCACACCCAAGGGAAGACTTTTGTACAGACTCCTGTACAAAACATCTGAGCTTGCTCTCTGTGGCTGTACAAACACTACTTGCCACCTTCTGCCTCATGTCCCCTTTGATGAAAGGCTGTGTGCTTTACCTGAGGCAATTTATCTCACCAAGGAGAAAAGCCAGCTAGCTGAAAGGGTAAGTGAGGACAAGTCATCACTGCTCTGGAGCCAGGAGGAACATCCATGGCCTGGAGGGCACCAGGCAGAGCTCAGCTGGCCGGGCCAGGAAGGGGATTGTTCACTCTCTTCTGAGCTGAGGCTGCCTCACCTTGAATCTTGTGCAAAGTTTGAGCATCATAATATTGATGCCTTTTCCTTGGTCCTAAAAATTAAGAGCTAGACACGGTTAAGGGATAAATGGTTTTTACTTTGGTATTGGATAAGGATCCTTATGGTGTACCATTTTGCCAAGGTGGAATGTACCACAATGCACATACACGATAGATCGTGTCTACAGTTGTACAGACCTTACAAATCAGCATATCTAACAAAGGTGCCACAGTGAGAGGCCTGAATGAATAGCATGATATTTCCCCATCCCGAGGAATTTCCCCCTGGATAGGCCGAATTTTAGTTTATAGGATGTATTCTAGAGGGGACCTTGGTTTCTCAAGATAGTGTAGGGCTTTCCAGCCTCCAGCTGTGAGGCCTCTAAGATGTTTGGTCTCCTGGCTTAACAGAATACTGGGGCTATGCTAAGTTATCAGACTCAAGGAATTACAGGTATGCATGCTAAGAATACTGAGGATACATAAAATGTATGTAAAAGATATATAAAAGAAAAGACAAAAAACCATCTTGAGAGATATTAAGCTGTTAGAGAGCATCCAAAGGGGGAGGAGGGGAGGAAGGATGAAGCTGTATGAGGAGCACCTGAGTACACTTGGTCTATTCAGCCTGGACAAGAGGAGTCATTGCAATCTACAACTTTTTTGTGAGGAGAAGAGGAGGGGCAGGCACCAATCTCTGCTCTGTGACAGGCACTGAGGGACTGGCTGGTGCTGTGTTGGGGGAAGTTTATGTTGGATATCAGAAAAAGGTTCTTCCCTCAGAGGGTGGCCAGACACTGGAACAGGCTCCCCAGGGAAGTGGTCACAGCTCCAAGCCTGAGAGAGATCAAGAAGCATTTGGACAATGCTCTCAGTCACGTGTGTGTGACTCTTGGGGATGGTGCTGTGCAGGGCCAGGAGTTGGACTCAATGATCTTTGTGGATCCCTTCCAACTCAGCACATTCTGTGATTTCATGATTCTGTGACATGTGGAAGGCTGTGTGGTATGGCCAGGCATGCACTGTGCTGCTCACCAAGAGGGGAGCATGCAGGGGTAAGGACAGTGCCAGCTTGTTGTGTGTCAAAAGTCCAACCAGATACAGCATCAGACTCTAAAACAAGGCCCAAAAGTGTAGTATCTCATTAGGTACTGTTGTGTATAATACCGGTGAGTTTGAGAACTCTTCTAATGAACTAGAGTACAGAATACATGAGATGTCCACAGTATTTCACAAGGAGGTGGTAAAATCTCAAGAGGGGAAAATCTCCCAAAGACATCCATGGGAGGATCCTACGTTGTACACATCTTGGGTCTACACCTCGAGTATGGAAAACACAACCAATTAAGAAAATGTTGATGGGAGAATCTCAATAGAGGCACCCTCCATTTTTATTTTGGATAGGGTGTACAAAGAAGTGATTAAATGTCTAAAATGGGAATCCAGGGCTGGCTTTGGGCTAGTGGAGTGCACTTTGAACACCTTCAGCAGGATAAGCCACGATCTCTGATTGCAGCCTGCAAGTTCAATGGTATTTACCAACTTAAATATTTTTATATGTGTAGTGATAGCCTTTTTTTTTTCAATCAGCAGGCAGTGACTAGATACAGGATAATGACTTGTGTGCACACTTTAAGTGATTTTTAAGCTGTTTTTGGTCACATGCAAGTGCCTGGCAGGTGGGCATTTACTGCCAGCAATGTGGGGCTTTGCACAAGTGGTCTCTGGGCTGGGTGAGCATGCAGGGCTTGTTCTGCTTCCCTGAAGCTTTCCCAGCAAGAATAAACAATGCAAACAGTGTTACTGCAATTTATGGGGTAAGCCAGGAGCCCTCCTGTGAGTTACAGCCCTGATGGCTGAATTGCGAATGCAATTATTCTTCTGTGTGTAAAGAGGCAGTGGTGACCCAATCAGTTCTGCTACCTTCTGAAACCTTGGGAATAGAGAAGCATTTTGCTGCTGAATAACACGTACAGGGAGCCTTGAATATCTCCGCTGAAATGGTAAGAGATCTCATGCCAGCAGTCTCAGAAAGAAGGGAGATGGATTCCTGCTTTGGGAATTCTCCTACGTGCTCTCAGAGAGGAGAGGGGTAATGTAGTGGGTGAAAGGGCAGCACTAAGCACCTCTGTTTCAAACAACATGAGACTTTCTTCCCCCTTTACAATGAGCAATAGCGTGCTTCTCATTTCATTATTCAGATCAGGCTTACTGAAAAAGGTATTTTTGTGTGAAGGATTTTTTTACAAGATGTCATTTTGAATTTCTTAATAAAACTCTGGAACAATTTTTTTTGCAAAAAAGAGCCTTTATTGAATTGTAAGCCATGCTCTAGAGCATTATACATGTTTATTACTCCCAGGGAATTTTACTTCCAAAGCCTCAATATTTACTATAAAATCTTGAAAAACAGGAAGGGCTTTGGTTGTACTAAACTGTTCCCTATTAGATGAACTTGTTTAAGGTCTGTAAGGTTCTCACTTCTCTGTGTCTTGCTGTGCAAGAGCTGTCTGACACCCCCAGAGTGAATTAATCAGCTTTCAAGCAGTAACGAGTCACCTTGCTACTTTAAATCCATTTCAGAAACCTCCCTCAAATTTCTCTGGCATATCCTTAGCTTGACTGTGGGACCACTTAAGTCTTCATCCATTTTTGTAGACAGGTGTTTTAATTGAATTACCTGGTGGTAGCATGAAAAATTTGGCATTTTCTTTTGCTGTTTTCCTGATGACTTTCCTCCTGTTGTTGTTTGTGATGGCTGAATCTCTTCCAGAGTTTCAGTATGAAAAACTGCTGCAGCAGGTTATCTGGGCTTGGAAGAAGATCTGTGATCTCTTTCTAGCCTGAGTAAACCATCTAAATCATTTAAACCAAAGCAGACAGGAAACACCAGTGACTCTGCAGAGTCAAAGGAGATGGGAAACTCTGCCGGGATGGGGAGCAGCTCCGGCTCCTCAACCAAGTTCTGCCTCTTTTGACTTTGTTTAATGCCTCATGACGTAGATGGTGTCTTAGAAATGTGGAGCCATATTTATCCCAATGAATTTAATGCACCTTCCTGAGACATCTCATCACTACTGTAGACAGGGCAAGGGTGTGTGTGCACATTTCTAGGAGCAGTCCAGTTCAGATCTCATTTTTTCTGTCCCTCTAAGACAGTACCAATTCCAGCTCTTCAGGTAAGTCTCTAAAGGCATGAGTCAGGCACAATCCATCTAACTTGCCAAACCTCTTATGACTGACTGCATTTCTTTTAGTTTAAGAAAATATGTCCATCTTTAATCTTATCCATAAGGTTAAACAGAGCTTTTCTTTGGATCGTTTGATGTTAAAGATATATCAGCAATTACATCTGCTTCACAAACCTCCTGCAGCATCAATTTTGGCTTGGGGGCTGAATGAGTGACAGTGTGGTTTGGAGAGTCTTGGTGGGAGAACTAAATTGGGGAGTACTATTCCTAGACGATGATGCTATATTTGCTTCATCCTTTGAATAATAGTAGGGGCAGGGATATTACTGTGGAGTTTGTATTACTGTTAACTTTAAAAAATACCAAACTTACACATTGGTGCTTCTTAGTGTGCACTCCCAGGGACACTTAGTCTGAAAGTCCAAACTCCTAAGTTAATTGATTCGGCATTTTTCTCTTCTCCTGAAATGTTTTTCTCTGAAGCAATTGAAACAAATTTCTTTGCAGTCCACGATGCTTTTGTGTGCCAACATGTTTGTAAACCAGCTGTAAACCACAACAGATCTTGCCTAAATCCTGGACACAGCATTTCAAACAGCATTTACCACTTTGTTTATTTTGCATGCTTTGTTTTACTGCTGGTTGGGCTCATTCCCCCAGAACAAACTCCTGTTTGTGGCTTGATGGCTTGTACTGAGAAGGGAGCAGAGGAGAGCTAATCCTTCAATGTTCCAATGACAACTAAGGCAATAAGGCCTCTGAAAGAGTAATTATCCTTTCTCTGTCACTAGACAGGTCTAAAATTCTCTTTTCCTTTCGTCTGGCCTGCTCCCTCCAACAAGCATGTCTCAGCGCTTGTTCCCAGGATCTGCATGCTAAGCATGCCCTGAAAGCGCTCTGAGCTCTGCTCAGAACTTCCCTGCTGCTCTGGAAGGCTGGAGTGCTAACTTTTTATTTTTTATTAAGGAGAAGACAAGACAGAAAAGATATTTAAGCTCTCTCATGTCAAAGCACAGGACTGTGGTCCTGGCAGACAGTGGGAATGCAGCTTTCCTCTTGCAGCATGTGGCCTTCCAAAGGGAAATGACAGAGAAACCACACACACAAAAGTGAGCAGAGTGTGCTGTAGATGGGTAACGCGATGGTTGGCTCTGGCAACTAAGGGATGAATATTGAGGGTATGTTAAGAGAAGTTTTATTGATGTACAGTTATGATATTGTGATTTGTTGTTTGGATGTCCTCTGTTCTCTCCACAGTCCCCTTTCCCCTGTGTGGTGGCCAAGGGCCAGCCTTGGTAGTGGGGACATGGAGGGAGGGCTGTGCCTGCGCCCCTGCATGGGGCCCTTGGGAGTGGGGCAGGCTTGTTGCTTGGGGGCGTGGTATGGCAACACCTGGCCTCCAATCAAGTTGCAAGAAAGCAGTCTCCACCAATAAACAGCAAAGAAGCATTGATTGACAGCCTTTGTGAGGGGCCAGGCTTATCTGATGCAACCCACAGGGGTATAAAAGGCAGGGCAGCCATTTTGTGGGTGTGCACATGGCGGTTTAGTTCCATGCTCCCAGTGCTGCTTTTTTTCCTTATTCAGTCCTTTGTTGCATTTTCTAAAGGTTTAATAAACCTTTGAAATTTTAAAAGGTGAGCATCATTTGTCACAAGTGACAGAAAAATAGTCAATACCAGGCACTATTGCTACTTGCTCTTAATGAAACTTGTGGCTGGTTGTGTTATTCGTAGCTTGTGGGTGTTTTTAATTTGGCGGTTTAACTGCTGTAAACAGCACATGGCTGCATGGTCTGAATGCTACCAACAGGGAATTTCCCATCCTTTCTCAATTCTCGAAGCACTCCATGTTCTGCTGTTTTCTTTAGCCATGTTTTTCAAGAATAATTCTGACCAAACTGCCCCTAATATTGTCTTCAGCATCACAGTATTTCTGTCTGACTCCTGGTCTTGTGGGACTAACCACTAATTCCTGAAATACATTTAAAATTAGTGAAGCTGTCAAACTGGCACCGTGCCCTTCCGCTAAACTGCTCGTGTTCTCTGGCTGCCAGCTCTTCAGCATCTATGTGTGTGTATTTACATACATACAATAATTCTAATAAAGCCTGAGGTTTATTCAAATGGATGAAAAATTCATTCAGAAGGATGAAAAGGTGGTTGTTCAACTCACTTATTTAAACAATGAGCCTGCTCACTGAAGCAGTTGGAAATCTGCACCTTCTCTGTTCTCCAGCAGCGCCGCAAGTCTGTGCAGTCTCACTGGGATGGCACTGGATATATGGTTATAATCTATAGGTAACGTTCTTTGAATAAGATTACCCGTAAAGCTCTTGCTTTTGTGCTGTGCTGTGCTGGGTTTTGCCGAAACACACATTTTTAAAGATAAGGCCCCCAAATAGCAGCCGAGATAGAAGGCTTTGTAACTGCTGACTTCAAATTAAGCATCCCAGAATTTCCATGCTTGAGCTGTGATGCTTGATAATTTCAATTAAAGCAGCTAAGATATATTGCTAAATACACAAGAAAACACAAATACTGGGATTTCCATAGCAAAATGCAGTAGGGAGAGGGCAGAGAGTGCACCAGGCTTATTACTCTGGGAGCCCTATGATTGACTAAAACACACAGAATGGCAGGGAAGGAGAGGAAAGGGACAGTGCCTCTGAGATGGAATTTCAGCAGAAATACCTGTGTGAGAGGCAGGACACAGCACAAGCCTTTTGGGCTTTGTGAGCAGGTACTGAGCAGGGACACACACCTGTCTGTTATTTGTGCATCTCAGCAAGGGATTCACTGTCTCCAGTTACAGTAGTTTGCTGCTTGGCTTTTCTTAAGTGTGGGTTTTTTGTGGTTTTTTTTTTTTTTTTAAAGCCTGCATGGGCAGGAATTTAAGTGTATGGTTTAGCACAGGCAAACATACTGATCCAGAAGAGCCTCTGAACCTCAAGAACCAAACATGATATTGCAATAACTAGACAGACTCAAGCCTTTATTTCCCATCAACCTCCATGGGGTGTTCTCTGTGGGCAGGCAGCCTAGATAGCCATTCCAAGCATCTTCTAAGGACTAAGAATTGAGGAGATCACACTGTGATGGTATTGAAATACCTCTGGGAAACAGTCTTGTGGGCTGATCAGCAGAGGTCTAAAGTGTGTGCTGACTGTGAGAGCCAAATCTGTGTCCCCACTTGGGGTGAAAGGCAAAGCTTTGCCAGGTCTGCTTTCCAGAGCTGACCTCCGTAATGAGTGTCTGCAGGAGTTTTATGGACCTACTGTGGCACCCAAAATAGCAGTAACTGTTCCCTGTAGAGAATACACAGGGATAGAGAAGATTTACTTATCTGTTTTATCTCTATGAAAATATTTCAATCCTACATACAAACTGCACCAGAATAGGGAAAGATGGGAAGCCTGCAAATAAAACTCCAGGGCAGGTGGACTCTGGTCATTTTTCTCAGTGTAGTACTATAAATGCTATTTACAGTATTCCTTTGTGCAGCAAATACTGTAAGTGCTATAAATACAAGAAAAAAAAGTGACTTTTTTTCTGTTTGGAAAACTGTCTGGGAAATGTTATTCTTTAGCATATTGCATAGACAATGGAGCCTTAATTCTGTAGAATACTTCTCTGAGTCTCTTGAGAAGAGAACTCTAAGCCATACTTCATTAAAGAATTAACTCAGGTGCAGAAAGAAGTGTTTAGCTATGTTTTTCTAACCTGCTGTGCCATCACAGAGAATTTTGGGCAGAAACAGTTCACCTGTTTTCTCAAGGTATGTATCCAGGGGGACTCTGAGTTCTGCCTCTTCCACCACAGCAGAAATGCAGAAGTAACAGTCACTTGTGTTTCTGAGGCACCAGAAGCCCTTGGGTTCACACGTACACACATTCAAGTGCAGGATATCCTTCCCAAATGGTCTAATATGGGAAGGAAATCACATTTTTTCCACCTGCTCAAGTATAATTCTGTAAGTAATGAATACGAAACACTGAATTTCTGAACACCAGAAAATAAAATGCAAGACTAGACACAGGTGCACTGTGCTGCATTCTAGGGTGAATATATGAGAAATAAAGGGGCCCATTTTGCTTTATTTTCTATGTAAGGCAGAGGGAGAAATTGCAGGTAAAGAGAACAGCAGAAGCTGATGTGTGTCTGGAAAGCAGAATTTGGTTGAGCAGCGTTTTGCTAATAAGCTGCACCTATTAAAAATTAATTTACAAGTATGTGGTTGTCTAATTATTCAGCTTGCGGTGTACAAAATACTTTTTCAGGAGATACTCTACCATTTGCTTGAGGTGTTGCAAAGAGTTTTGCCGTGCCGGGCCCCAGCTGTTGTGTGAGATGTTTGTGCCTCCTGGATGTGCCAGCCTTGCAAAACTACCTTTTTTTTTTTCTTTTGCTGCTGACTGTTGAGCATTAATCAGATTTAATTATCACTACTGGATATACTAACAGCTTACAAAAGTTGCCCTCTCCATTCTGCTGTAAATGAAGCCTCAAATAGTTGTAGTTGCCTTCGGCTGTGTGCTGGAAAACCTGTTTTGTTCTGTGGCTCACAGTCTCACCCTTTAATCAGAACTTGTTCTGGAAATGGCAGTGCCATGTCTCTGAGGGTGATCTAATTTTTGAGGGCAGTAGCCAAGGGGGATATCGTCATCTGTTTCAACCTGTTCAGAAAATGAACCTGCAAAAAACCACATTTCGAACTTCAAGAAAAAGCATTATTCTGGATTTCATGCAGTTCATCTGGGAGCCTGAACAAAGAAGTTCTGGGTTTTGCTGATGCTGTTCTGCTTCTCAGGGATACATCAGGACCTCTCTCCACACTGACTCAAGGGACTCAGCCCCGGGAACACCACAGATGTCACAGTAAGTGTCTGCTGGGGAGTCAAGTGTCTCAGCTCCCGTTAGAGAGAGCAGATCCATAAAGCAGATGGGCTCATCTTAAAACAGGCACCAAAGGGGGGATTTGGTTGTGTCAGCACAGCTGTCTGGGGCTGTCTGGGATGCCCTGCAGGATCCACAATGTCTGCACACACCTGGCAGGTGTGGGGCATTCAGGGAGGATCTGTGTCTTTCTGTACCTTCAAGAGGTCCAAAATGGGGCCCAGGAGCACCTAAAATGTTGCTGGTTTCAGCAGAGGGGCCACTCTGGCAGACTTGTCATATTTGGATGGCCACTGGCTGCACTGACTGGGGGGTTACAGCGAGACCCTAAAGACACAGAGTGCATGTGAACACCAAAGTTCAAGTGCCTTCACCTGAAATGAGGGCCCAGTCTGACTTCATAAAGATCTGTAACTTGTTAGAGTTTAAATTAGTTTTGTACTTAAGAACAGAGACAGTTGAGTGCATTTACTGGAAAAGTAAATCATGAATCTAAAAATCACAACCACAAAGTAAAAGTGCATTGATACCATTCGGCCTTATTTTCAGTTAACTTACAGAGTGTAGCTGTGTTGTGATGAAGAGGAGGGAGGGAAGGGAACAATGTGTTGTCACTGGAGAGGGGCTGCTCTTCAGTTGCTTACATATATTCTTTCCCAGTAAATCTGTATCAGATAAAAAAATCTGTATATTTGTGATATTCAGAATCTATTTGAGTCTTGAATGCACATATGATGTGGCATTTATTTATCAGAAGTAGCCCTAGAACCACTCAGCTCTGTATGCCTTTTACTAGATTTTTATCAGTGTTGTGTCTGTGTCAGTGTGCTGGGAAAATTTTGCTATCATTAAAAGACTTAAAATGTGGTTTTTACCTACTTTTGTTGGCCGTGTAAATTGACCCTAACTATGCTTTTTTTATCCATTTTGAAGCTAACTAAATTGTCATCAGACAACTTATATTTTTTTATTTAAACTACAAGGTGGAATCCTAAATTGATTTGAGTCAGTGAGGTTCAAAAAATGTGTTATTTTTGGTGAGCGCCTCAAGTATATTCACTATTTGGGATCTTTTGTTTGACACAGTGCATATTTGGCAGAGGACACCACTTTGGATAGGCAGCACTGAGATGCCTGTGAAATGCATCGATTTTACTTTGATAAATCTTGTACAAGACACAATCTCTTGCCATTAGCGTATGGATGTCATTATGTAGGGAAATACTGCGTTCCATTTCGATTTAGTTTGTGGTTGACAGAAGTGACCGCTGAAAATTCACTGCGAGCTTTATTATACTTTTTTTTTTTGTGGTCAGAATTCCATCACATTCTAAATGCCAGGTCAGCCTGGTGAGAGGCCCTGCAGGCACAGAGAGGGTGCAAAGGCAAGTGTTCCACTCCCCAGCACACCCAGAGGTGCAGGGGTGGGAAAACTGAGAGGAAACGTGGTGCTACGGGGCATGAGGAGCTGCTGCCAGTGCCTGCTGACAAACAGAATAATGGCATTAAATGCCGTGGACTGGAGTGGCAGCATTCCAGTGCAGGTACTGAGGGCTGAGGGACTGGAACTGGTTGGTGAGAAAGGAATAGAGGAGACTCCATCAGGGTGAAGGTCAGGTGGTCAGCACATGTGGCCAAAGCCAACAGTTACTTTCAGACAGAAATCACCAGGGCATCATCACAGTCCTAATTAAATAGGCAAATAAAACTGCTGAATTAATCTTGTTTTGTTGAATACTGGCAAACATTTGTGAACTGCTCAATTCAAAGAGGGTTTTGGCAGTAGTTTGGACAGATGCTGACAACAGTGGAAATTCTGTGACACGAAGTCTCACAGGAGTAGCCCTTCCTATATTAGCAAAGCTCCTATTTAGAGCAAAATATTCTACTTGGGGCTGAAGCACTGCCCATTTCAATTGGGAGTTACCCACTGGTATATGAAAATGTAGCTGCATTTCACCCAAAAATACCCTTGAGTGGCACAGATCATTCTGTGCAGCTGGGATTTCGTGTTGTGTTGAAGGTTCATAGGATGAAATCTATAACATAAATATAACAATATTATTACTTCCCACACTAAAAAAGGTATGGCAACATATCTTTACCTGCCTTTGGTTCAGCCATGCCTGGGGTGCTTAAGGCCTGTCCCAGAGAGGGGCTGGAGTTCAGTGGGAAAGCTGAAAACCACACTGCCACTGGAATTCTTTGTTTTGCCACCCTGATGCTGAAATAGCTCAATTTTAACAAGAATGAGAAAACAGATTTTCAAAGAAGAATGAGAGGAGCTCCATGTCAGAACAGCCGTTTTCCTGTGAATCCTGGAAGAAGAGATTTCAGCTGGTACTTTGTGCCACTTTTGAGGCTGGGCTGATAATGACATCTCTCAGCTGGTCACCACAGCAAGCCAGGAACTACTGTTCTCCTATTTTTGTTGTGTATCTAAGTCTGTATTGATGAACACTGTCTCCATCGTATCTCCCAGTCCCACTCAAGTCTCCAGTCTTTTTTTCATCCTCCTCCCTCCCATGGAGTTTATCTTGTGAAAGTGACTGATGTCACCTCTCATTTTGTTGCCAAAATCAGTCAAAAACTCCTTCAAGCCACTGCAGCATTGTAAAGCAGACATTCTTTGTTACAGTGCTGGGTGAGCAAAGGGATAACTCCACCAAAATGGTGCATCCTGAGTACAGAAAAGCTCCTGCTTGTACACTGTATTTTACATACATATTCACTGATTTCCCCCGTTATAAACATTTGTGTGACAATCCTTTCTCTGAATCATTAACACAAGTTCCCTGCCCTTTGCACACACATTCTTCTGTCCCAGGGGTGCCTCTGGTGCTCATAGACCCCGGAGTTGCCACTGGATGAATTGGTGTTACCTCCCAAATATGGAGCAGAGTTGGCACACCCAATCAGATCATGATTTTTCACCTCTTCCTGGTTAATATTTAATGATCATACACAATAAGCTTTGTGGGGTTCCACAGGCCAAGTGTTTCTGCAAGATAACAACTGTATTTTCCCACCAGCTGAGCAAATAGTTTTTCATCTGGCAACAATTTCAGACCAGATCTACCACTGGTCCATGATGAACAAGAGAATTTAGCCCTCCTTTTAGCAAACCAGGTATTAGTATCAATATTTTTTTTTTCTTTTTTTGGTTGATGGAAATTACCTGCTATTCTGTAACTCCTGTGTTGCCCAGCAGGTACCAAAGGCTGGCAGTTTCTTTGAGTACACATGCCTGAACTGCTTCTCCTTTAGAAAGGAGGAGTTCAGAGAGACTCAGACCTGGGGTTTACTTGGTTTGATTTAAAATGACCTGTAGTTACCTTGCATTTACAACGTTACGAATGAGTTTTATTTTTGCATAGCCCTGCGTCCGGCGTTGAGGTGGTTTGGGGTGGCCATGAGACACTGATGAACCCCACACCTAAAGAAGCAGCAGTTCCCCTTTTGTGCCAGCACCCAAATGTGGGACCCAGCAGCACCCCTGGGGTGGGTTGGACATGGGGACCAATTGTGGAAAAGGTGTCCCTTGCTGATGGCCTTCATCAGAGCTACTCCAGGAGGGATCTGCTGTGCCCTGAGGGCCTTCTCTCAGGGTCCCAATAGTAATTCACAGGTCTCTTGTGGAGCATGAAGGTTAAACATTGGGTACCTAAAAGTTATCGGATCCTGGCAGTTTAATTTCATCTTATATAAGGATTGGCATTTAATGCCACCACCAAAGAAGTGCTTGTTTCTCTCAAGAGCTTTGAAGTAGGTTTTCTTCCCTGTTCATCTGCTAGAAATTACTCACTATAAAGTTGTAATATTCCTCTCCCCTTTGATATCAAAATCTGTTTGTATCGTATAAAATACAGAGTTTTAATTTGAGAAGTTTTTAAGTCTGTGGAAGAGGTGTCATTAGAAAAACAATATTACCCTGTCCAGCATCCCAGGCCAAGATAACCACAGGTGGAAGAGAATTAGTTTCTGTTAAGAGGAATAAAAAGTTGTGGCAGAGGTTATTATCAGAGCTTTCCACTTATATTTGTACCATATCTGCACTTTGCTATACTTCACATCTGGCTGTTTCTCTTGTTATGGACCCTCATTTTCTGCAGTGTGACTGACCACTTCCAAAAAGGTGCTCTGTAAAGTGCCCTTGCTTTTGGAATTCTTGATGGATTCTGAGGCAGCCAGTCGATGGCATGTCTGATAATGTCACTCCTGAAGGCTGCACTGATCACTACAGCCATGGGGCCACATCCTTTGCTCCTTCCTCTCTGCTTTTCTAGTCTTTGGCTGTGCCAGAGAAGTTGTAGAAAGCAGTTTCTGGCATTTGCCTATACATATTTCTGTTTGAAAGTCTGGGTAGTCTGGAAAGAAATCTGGTATATATTCAACTTGGCTTTATTTATCTGGGTCTCTGCCCCTGAAGTGGAGAAATATCTGAAGAAGGAGCAGTGGGATATATGATGGCTAAGTGGCATATAACCACAATGCATGCTGAAATATGGTCACAATCCATGCTGAAATGTGGGTCATTCTTAAGAAACAGAGATATTAGTGCAAGTAGTTATGGTGTTAGTGAAGCCCAAAATATTGAGTTCACCCATTTATTCAGATTTAAATTTTAACTTGCTTGTAAAAGTTTTCAAAGCGGTAAATGACTTTTGGTGGCAACATGTTGTCACTCTGTTTGCAACCTTCCCTTCCTTGTAAGGAGAGGTACATGCCCAGCACAGGCTGCTGTGACACTGCTGCAGCTCCAGCCTTGGGGGGAAATGAAGAGCAGGGAGCAGTAACTCTATCCAGGTTGTCAGGAATATAAAGCAAGGTCAGAATTCTGTTTGTGTCCCAGGTTGCCATGACCCTAATGTGTCTAGCTGATATGAATAAACATGTTCAGATTCTCTGCTGGTGGTGGATCAGAATTAAATGCATCCCAAAATGACCTTAATAATGAAACCTCTAGTAAATACCTGTAATCTCACCTGGGAAATTGTGTGCAAATAGATGTGGAGGCACACAGCATTTTACTGACCTGCTGCCCCAAAACACCTCTGCCTCCAGTGTCATTGCCAGGTCACTGAACTCACCCTTCACTTTTTTGGGACTTCTGCAGTTTCAATGACTTTAACAAAGCTTCCAGGAAGAAAAGAAGAAAATATGTTTTCTGTCTCTGGCTGTACTGGGAAGTCCTAAAAGATGATGAGTGGTCTCATTGTATGAGTGTGCAGGTGAATGATAAGCTGAAAAGTGTCTAATGTAATAGTCATGAAGATGAGGAATGTTTGATGGTGTTCTGGGCATGGCATAGTGTGAGGACTCTGTGTGTAGATCTCAATCCATAGTCCAACATGTGTGTAAGTGCTTTCCCTGGGAGACACACTGTCTTTATTGCTCTTTCTTCTGAGGACAGGCAAAGATGAAGAGTAGACTACATAACTTGGAAAGTATGTGTTGCTCCTTCCCCAGTGTATCAGCCTGATGAAGCTGTTCAGCCTGTTTGTGGCTTTATCCCTTTTTCTGCTGTGCTGATTTGGGCTGTTCTGTCTTCAGGGATGGAACAACCCAAGGGTTTCCAGCAGATACTGCAAGATAAATGATCCTGAGGCCATTTCAGCCTTCCCTAGGATACTGAATGGGCATCACAAGCTGCAGGAAGAGAATCTGCAAGTCAGGTTGGTGTAGTGGGGTTGCCCCTGGCTGGATGCCAGGCACCCACCAAAGCCTCCCTGCCTCTTCCCTCCCCAGCTGGACAGGGGAGAGAAAATACAAAGAGTAAAGGGTTCATGAGTTGAGATAAGGGCTGGGAGAAATCACTCAGTAGTTTTACCATATGGGCAAAACTGGCTGGAATTAGAGATAATGATTGAATTTATTACCAGCAACATCAGAGCAGGATAATGAGAAGTAAAATAACACCTTTAAAATACCTTGCCCCTCCCCCTCATTCCTTCCCAGCCTTACCTCCTACCTCAGCCCTGCAGGGAGTTATGGTCAGTTCATCACATGTTATTTCTGCTGCTGCTGCTCAGGGAGGGGAGTTGGAGTCCTTCCCTTGTTGCAGTGTGTGATCCCTCCCATGGGAGACAGTCCTCCATGTACTTCTCCAGCCTGTGTCCAGCTGTGAACTGCAGCAGTGTGGGTCACCCTTCCACGGGCTCAGTCCTTTCAGCACAGAATGCTCCAGCCTGGGTCACTTTGCCTGGATCCTTCCAGCAAACCTGCTCCAGCATGGGGCCCTCTCTCCATGGATCCACAGCTTCCTGCCAGGACCCCGTTTCAGTGTGGGTCTCCCAGGGGGTCACAGCCCCCTTTGGGCATCCCCTTGCTCTGGCATAGGCTCCTCCAGGGGCTGCACGTGGCCTCTGTCCTCCCATGCCCTCCGTGGGCTGCAGGGCACAGCTGCCTCACCATGGGCTTCCCCACGGAATCTCAGGGCAATCCTGGCTCTGGTGCCTGGAGCAGCTCCTGCCCTTCTGCCCTGGGTGTCTGCAGAGCTGTTCTCTCACATATCCTCACCCTGCTCTGCTCTGGACCCAATTACAACTGCAGAATAACTTTTTTCCTTCTGAAATCTGTTATCCCTGAGGTGTCACCACCATTCCTGACTGGCCCAGCCTTGACCAGCTGGGGCTCCATCCTGGAGCAGGGTAGTGTTTGCTCTGCTGGACATGGAGGAAGCTTCCGGCAGCTGCTCACAGGAGCCACCCCTGTAGCTCCCCTACCAAAACCTGGCCACACAAACTAAATACATTTGAAAAGTGGTATTTCTCCATGACTTCCACCAAGACTGCTGGTTTTGGGTTGTTCTTCCAATGTGCAACAATAGCACAGTTTCTGTGCTTCTGCCTGAGTATCTCAACACCTGGGGGTATGGATTAATGTCTGGAACATACTCATAGCACTTGTCTGTCATGGAAGGAACAGATAAATCCCCAGCCTGCAGTTGCATGTATGGCAAATATGCTTAATTATGTTTTTCAGTGATCATTTACCTGGTCGATGTAAGTTGGAACAGTTGCATTGGACACTGAAAAAATAAAAAAGAGCATCAGCAAACACAAACTCTTCCTTGTCTCTTTTTCAAATGCTGCATCAGAATTAGAGAGGTGATAGTAAGCTCCAGAAAGGTATGGTATGAAGTGCTGCTATGGCAGTTGGAGTTAGGCCTTCACAGCCACAGAAATTTAGTTTAGTTAGCAAACGCTGAACAGCAACAACCTGCACAACTTGTTAACTGATCCCTTATCACCAAAGTGCAGCTGTTGATTCAGTCATTGCTGCTCTGTTTTCCAGCAGAAATTTAAGTATGTCAAGAGACGAGAAAACCCAGATAAAAAAGTAAAAGCCACTAGAAGGTTTTTGCACCGTAAAACTTGTTTATGAATCAATAAAACTGTGAATTAGTGTTTGGATGTTCTTCATCTTTACAGTTGTTCTTTGGGAGCCAATGAGCTGTTCCAACACACACCAGAAATGGTCTAAAGGCTCCCACTGATTTCCAAACAGACTTTGGATCAACTCCATATGGTTGTTTTGAACTCCTGCAGAGAAGATCCTGATCCAAAATGAAAATGGGAGCAGATCTTTGTTCCCAGTGCCATCCTGGCTCTGAAATGCTGCAGAAGGAGAATACTTTTTTTTTTAAAAAACAAAAATATTTTCTTTAATTCTCCCTGGTCTGTCACATCTGGAAGGGCTAGAATTGTTACACCTTGGGCTGTTTTTGTCATATGAAGACTGAACTTTCCTCACCTCCATTATCCATGCACCAAAATCATTCCATGTATCAGAGAAGTTTAAGTGAAAATGTAGGTGTTGTGCAGCGGAAGCAAGCTCAGCAGTGAAATCCAATGTGCATTCCTGAATTTCCCAGAAAGCAGCAGGATTTGTGCAGTATTGCCTAGAACAGCGCTGCTGATGTTCACATTTACAGCCAAAACATGAGCCAGTGTGTTAATGTCATGCAAACTTTTAGCAAATAATTTGAGTGTGCAGCCGTCACTTCCAATATGACTTTTAAAGAAAGAGATAAAAACGTCGAGTCTGTGGCATTTAGAATTTGAACACTGTTGCAGAAGGCACTCCAGAGCACTGGAAAGCTCTGCAAAAGCAGCTCCTGCATCCAAGGTGCCTTTCTAGGGAGGATGTTACCTCCTCACACTGTCCCCATGGGCATGACCTTCCCTACGGCCAACAAGCATCCTGCAGGCAGGGACCAGCTTACACCTGCAGCAGGGAGGGGCCTGTTGCTCCCTGGGATGGGTGCAGAGCACGTTTAAGCTGGAGCAGGAACACAGCAGCCACAGAGCTCAAACACGACCCAGCTGTGGGTAGGATGGGTTGTTAGGAGAGGTGCTGTGTAAAACAGGATAAATGTGTTTAGGTAAGAGCCACGTCTCAGTCGTGCCATCTTTCATGGCTGCTGCCCAAAATGGCATTTCTTCATCTCTCTGCCTGCTCCTTTTGCCCTGAGAACACCAAGTGAGCACCCAGCAGGGCTGATCACCTGGGCAGCCCCGTGGAGGATAAGCAGGTCCTGATCCAACAGTCAGAGACTTCTTTCCTGACAGCACCAACAGCTTAGCTGACTCCTGCCTGTTCCAGGCAGTGCAGATTGCACACTGTACCCTTTATTCATGCTGTTTGCCTCATGGCTGGTTTTACTTCTGCTTAAAATACTTGAAAGAAATAATCCTCATCATGGGCTAAATGCTGTGTGACATCTGAAAGCTTCAGCTGACGGCACTGATTACAAAGAGAGGCACTAGGAGAGCGTTTCATCCTGCAGAAGTGGAAGATATGGAGAAATAAAATGATTTAAGCCAGATTTAATTTTGCTGCAGGATATGGCTTTGTGCTGTAAGTTTAATGATGAAGTACATTCTTAGTCATCTGACAAACTTTTGGGAAATGGGACCACGAACCACTGATACCTTGATTATAAACTTCTGATGTAACAGCTTCCAATAACTTTCACCTAGAAATGAGAGAATAGCTCTGTTTGGTCTTTCTTTTCTTATACCATTACAGCTGCTTCTAGCTAAAAAAAAAAAGGCAGAACGTCTGGTTTCTATCAGCAACTAGTTGTCCCTCTAAGTGGTTCTGTTACTAGTAACTACATTTACAAGCAGTAACTATAAAAGCTTTTTTTCCCCCCTACTAATTTCTACTCTCTACTGTAAGAGAGGCTAAAACTATCATCCCAGCCAGCAGCATTATGGCAGTGAGTAAAGGTGTTGGAATAAAAAGAATAAAATACCAGCCTACAAGTGTGTGAGGCAGCACCAAAGCTGCTTCTGTGTTTCTGTACAACTTAGCATAGTAAGGGCTTGTTCCTCATTGGGGTTTTTAGGCACTCCACAGACATATTTTTAAAAAGTGCTGCTGCTATAGTCTGCTCTTACAGCAGTGGTGCCATTTTTGAACTCTTCTTCTATTTATATGCAACTCTTGCTTTGAAGGAAGGAAATAACACATATGGGTAAGTTAGAATTTGTGGAGCAAAGAAGATAGAAAATAGCCATGGGAAAAGTTTGAATATCCTTATTTTGCAGAATATTTGGGTGCTTATGTTGAGCCAATGTTGAGTCCAATTAGGAGGCACATCTAGAAAATGTTCAGACCGAGCTGTGGCTCAGGTAACTTCACTTCTGTAAAGCAAAAGAGGAAATTATTAGTAAAGCTGGCTGGGATGGCTTAGGGCTCTTGGATTTCTCTGTAAACACTGTGTGGAGCTTGTGCTGGAGGTGATTGATAGCTCCAACCTGGAGGAGGCTGCCGGGCTTGTTACCAGCTCATGAGTATTTTATCATCATGGCCGAGCGTGGAAGGCTGCTGGGAGCTACTGCCTGTCATTCTCACCTCCCTGCATGTTCACAGGACAAGCACAAGGAGCCAGGGTTGTTTCTGGGCCTCCTCACTTTAGCTGCACAAAAATTGAGTCCTTGGGATGATGGATTTTCCTGCAGCCTTCAGCTGGGTGTGGACAGACTGTGGGGGCTGTGCTGGATCTGAGGACTCCCTCAAAAAAAGGGGGTTTAATTATGCTGATGTGTGGGAAGGGGGGAGAAATACAACAGTGGGAAAAGCTGTGAGCTCTTGTACCTCTCTGCCTTTGAAGCTGAGAGTGTGTGACCACAGCCTTGCATTAAGAGCTAATCTGAAACCATCAATATATGGATCATATCAGGATTTCTTACATTAAGGGGAGCTGGTGTGACATTCCCAGCTGTCCCCCTGCTACCAGCCCTTGGAATACGTCACGAGGCTCCTGGAGAAAATCTTAGAAAATGCAGGTGGATTTCTGTGCTTTTCAAACACTGCAAAAGCAAATTACCCAGCCTCCTGTGGTGTTTAATGGAGGAGCAGGAGCACCCAGTGCTCTCCCATGCATAGGTGTTATGAAAGGAACAAACCAGATCACTCTGCGCCCAATGATCAGAAGAAAACCTTGGAATGCAGTGTTAGGGACACGATGCAGCAATGGCTTTGCACACGGGAACACACACTGGAATCACAGCAGTAATATAGCTTGATTGCAGCACTGGAACTTGATTTGATTTGCCACCATGGGGTCCTTTTGAGGCAAAAAAAAAAAAANAAGCACATTAAGTGGAGCTGTATCATGTTCTGATGTAAATTTAGTGCAGTGCTTGAAAATGAATTAACAATCCTCTAAGTCTGGGAATAAAATTGAAGTGATACCAGGTTGTCCTGAAGGAAACCAAAGTGACGGTGAAAAAAGGAAGAGTCTTGTGGACTCTGCTGCACAGAGAAGGCACAGTGGGACTGCCAGCAGGGTTTCATGTCAGATCAAATTAGAGCTGTGAGTTTCTGCACCGTTTTTCTGGTTTTGCTCTTCCTGTGGCCGTCAGAGGAAAGTGTGCTGTCCTGCTGTGTGTGTGAGAAAACTGCAGTGGGAGCTCCAGGGCCAGGAAAGGAGTGAGCAAGAATAAGTTTGCTTTCATGGCTTGCTGCTGGATGCTCACATGGATGCCTCAGTGAAAATCCAAGTCCTAATTCCCAGCGAACCGCTGTGAGTTTTACATTAAAATCACTGTGTAAAGTGCACTTGGACGTCCACCTCTTCCATCCCTGCCAGAGGAAAGCTGGGATTTACTTACTGGTGGTCTTATTGCAGTGCAGAAGCCCAGGAGTGACTTTCAGGTGTCGAAATGGAATTTTATAATAACAGACTTGGGATCAGGGTCAAACCCCAGAAGAAAGGGCTGGGACTTCACACATATTTTCCCTTCATGTTGTCTGTTGCTTGGTGCAGTTCTGAATCATGCCTAGTGTGCTGGCTCTAGAAATTTTTAGAAGATTATAAGAAATGTTCCTGTTAAAATCAGCACTTGGGATTGTGAGGCCCATTCCTGGAGGCACAAATTAGGGTAGTCCAAACCTACGGAGCCCCTTTGTAATTCTGGGGCTTCTCCTCTTTCCACCCCAAAACCACAGCAGGGTGGTGGTTAGCTTCAAGTGGGAATGATTTTTTGAATGAAGAAAAGTTCAGGTTTTCCTTGTGGAACAGAGAATCCAGCAGTCTCCTTTTTAATTGAATGTGTATCTGTTACTGCCTACCCAGAAAACCTTCTGTGGATGCTCTCAGATGCCCAGTGATCCAGAAAGTTTGCACTGATTCTCATGAAACTGAAATTTTTGGGATCCTTTTCTTGCAAAAACAAGAAAGGAAGATGGGGGAGGAGGTATCTTTTGTCTCAGCACTGATTTGAAATGGGATGCTTCAAAATTCCTTTATTTCCTCATGGGTAGGGAGTTCAATTTTTTTCTCTATTCTAGACATTGAGGTTGTCCAAAGCTTTTAGAGTTTCTGAGAAGACAAAGGCACTGAAAGCTTTGAAATGTTTGAATATTACACCAGCAAGGTCTTAGGAACTTCAGATGACTTTATATGGTATATGGGATAGCAGCTATTTTCTCACTACTAAAAAAGAAAAGCAACTAACCCGGTGATAAATGTCTGTGCCTGAAATGAATGTTCCCATAATCACCTTGTGATTCCATTTGTGGGTTTTGAGACTGTTGTTCATTCATTCTAGTACAGGAACCTGACTTAAATTCTGTGATATGTGATCATCCCTTCAAACCAGAATGCAATTAGCCCACCAAAATGGTTAAAATTTTACCTGTCTCTAATAATAAAGTGTATCAAACTAGATGAAATTGAAAACCCACTGTGTTCCCCTTGTAATATGCCTCCCCCTTTCCCTATGCCAGCCTCCTCCTCCTCCATAAAAACCTGCAGTTTAATTTATATTCTGTGTAAGCTTTGGGGGAATTCTTCCTGGAACACAATAACCCTTGGTGCTGGTTTTGTGAGAGAGCCGTAGATATTTAGTTACAAGATAAAGGATCTCGTTGTGGGGTGGAACACTTACTACTTCAGACTAAATAATTATGGCTGGAGAATTTGTAGACTTTTGGCAAGGTATGACTTGATGCTGGTGTGGGAGGAATCACTTGTTGTTTTGGTGTTGTGGTGGCTCCTCAGGAGCAGTGGGGACCCCACAGCCAGCCGGTCCTGGCTGTGTCCTGGGTGGTCTCATCCCCAGGATCTCCTCCCCGGGATCTCATCCCCAGGCTGCTGCCAGGCTTCTCCCCCTGTGTTGCCCTGATGTTTTCAGCTTTCTGCCTCTGTGCAGAAATGTTCTCACGCAGCCTTTTCTGTAAACAAAGTGTATCCTTGGAATGTTTGCATTCTTCTCCTCTGAGAGAAGAATTGAGTGATGGTGCTGTCCACCATATAGGTTAAGGGGTGGTGAGTTTTTGTAGCCAATCCCTTGACCTCTGTACATATGTATAAAAAGTAGAAATTGTAAATAATAAAGTAGAAAGAGTTGGATCCCTTCACTGCTGCTGTGTCTGCCTGCTCTCTGCCTGTCCCTAAAGGGGGACACACCCAGCCTTCAGCTAGCGACCGAGTGGTGCCCTCTCTGAGGAGCACTGCAGCAGCCAGAACAATACCCCTGAGCAAACCAGGGCTGTGGGGAAGACAAATCTCACACCAGGGCTGTGGTGAAGACAAATGTCACACAGTGTCCCCAAGACTCGGGGCTGATGGGCAACCAGGCAGCAAAGCAGTGCTGTGAGTGCAAGGAGCTAAAGCTGCTGCAGTGGCCACAATGTTCCAACGCCAAGAATGGACCCTCAATCTATGGGTTTATATTTTATTGCTGTCTTTTTCCTTTGCTCCTGAATTAAGAGCTGCACCAGGTTGTGGTGGGGTGAAGCTGGGCGTGTCCCAATTTAGGAACACTCGAGAGAGGCTCAGGACACGGCTGTTGTAGAAAAACTCTCTCTCGCTTTATTTTGATTTTAGTATTTTATACATATGTACAGAGGTGAAGGGATTGGCTACACAGGTCGCCACCCCTTCAACCTGGATGGTGAACATCACCATCAATCATTTCTTCTCTCACAGGAGAAGTATGTAAACATTCTAAGAATAGACATTATTTACATTAAGGCTGCGTGTGAAACTTTTACAGAAAAACAAAAGACAAAAAACTCAAAGCAACACCAGGTGACTTAGGAAAAATAGTCCAGCCCCTGAGGCATTGAGCTGAGAGTTGCTAAGTTGCTGTGGAGGTGCTATTAGAGAATGGTGCTTACATGTAAAAAAGCAATTGAAATTCTGACATTCACATCCTCAGCTCAGAAGACTCAACTACTTTAAAACTTGTCTTACAAACTCAATTATCTGTTAAATGAAAATCACTTGTGTTCTAAAGTTGAGTACTGCTTCCTTACCCAGAAAAATCAAATTTGTCTTAAATTATGATGATCCTTATTTCTTAAAGAAAATACAGCCCTTAAAATTCTGTGGCAACAACTGGAGCATTTCGAGGATAAATAGAAAACTTAGAAGAAACATTAGTATGTTTTGTTTACCACTTCAATTTGTTTGTTGTTCAGTGTGCAGGGTTTTTTTTGTTTTTTCAATCTTTGGAGTAAGAACCGAATTTGTTCTGCCTCTCTACGGAGGGAACTTTATTGCAGTTTTCCCCCTGTAGCACTTGTTTATGTGGCAGAGAACAATGGCAAATGAGCGAGAAAGAGAAATTTCTTTTCTTTAGAGATAGATTGGAATAGGGAAGGCATTTTCTACCTGAAGTGTACATTTTCTAGGACGTTTACTAACAGCAATGGCTGTTCTGCACAGCTCTCCAGAGATCTGGGCATCCATACGACTGGCAGCAGCAGTGCTTTTTCATGGTGATATCGCTGCATCTACTGGGAGAACAGAAAAAACTGAGACATGAGTGATAGGGAAGCAGTTGGGATCTCTGGGAGACGATGTTGCTGTTTGAGATCTGCTCTCAGGTGGTGATCACACAACGTGGGCATGAAAAATTCCCTAGGGTTTCTCTCTGGAGCCTGGCCTCTAATTGAGATATATTGGCATAGGGAAGTTGTAAATAGGAAGTAAATAGGGTCTATAAATCTTCAGAGGATTCTGGTCTAAGAGTTTACCTCAGGATTTGTCTCAGGTTCTTTTCTTTGACTGTCAGCAATGTTAAATGTATTTGGCCCTGCACTGAGCTTGGATGGGCACAAAAAATGCATAGATAGGCCTTTCAAAAACGTTAAACCAGAGAGTGGTTAAAAAAATAACAATGTGTTTATTATTACTAAACTCATGACTCACTGCTTCTCATTTTGATGGATTTTCAGTTCCAGGACAATTGAAAGGTACAACTTACGAACTTCTCCAGCCAGAGGCTCAGCGACTGTTTTTGTCACCAAAATGTTTCTTCAGCATAATAGAAGAGCAATGACCACTGCTGAAGAGTGCCCTACACATGGCTTAATACAAGGATTAACTTCCTGTGGATTCAGGTTCTGGCATGAAAAACTCTGGCTGTGGCTTTTGGTGCGGAAATTTGATCTTGTCAAGTTTGGCTCCACTTGAATGTTTTAGTCTCATAGCAGTGATGTATTTTCTTCCTACACTTTGATTAGATTTATTTGCTTTCTCTTTGACATTTTCCCTTTTTCACTGTAAGAATAGCACAGGTCAGTTCTGGCTTTAACAGACCATTTAAAAACTGATGGAAAACAAGACTGTACATGTGCAACCTAAACTCTGTCATGTGCCTTTCCAAGGAAAGTGTCCCCATGGCTCCCCTCGCAGTGGTGTCACCTGGGCAGGAGGGACAGAGGGCAGTGCCATGGTTTCATTTCCCAGCCTGCAGCATCAGGGGAACATCCTGCATCCCTGAGCTCATGTTCTGTCATGCCCCCACATACTGGGACACTCGTGGCCACTGACGATTTTTTTCTCAATTGAGTAGTATACTGCAAATAATGGAGATAGCATTTTGGGCTACACTGCTTGCTTGGTTGTGAAATTATCAGCGATTTTAGAGGATTTCTAAATATATGTTTATATTGATGGTTAATTAAAAGTAGTATTTAACACTTTTCAGCAAAGAAAGTCATGCTGAATTATTCAAGGTTTCACTTTGCATTCTGAACTCCTGAGTGCTCATGTATTAATAATGCTTAATAACTATTGTTGATTTTCCAGTTGCTTCACAGTTTGTATTCAGCCCCACAGTGAGCAGGAACGGGGGGACAATAAAGCAGAAGAGCAGCTGTGGCACATGGTATTGCCCTGTTACCAGGTGAGGTACCTCTTGTTAAATATTCAAAGGAGACTCCTGGTCCCTGAGCTGTTAGGGAAGTACCAGGAAGAGCAGAGGGAATCCTGGCTGAGGATCTCTGAACTCAGCAGGGAGCTCGCAGCAGTGGTCAGTTGTCGCTCCAAGTTTTCTTGCTTTTGAGTGCTTGTAACTTTGTACTGCAGATTCTCACGCAGTTTCATGTAAACGATGTATATTTGTAGAATATTTACATATTTCTCCTCTAGGAGGAGAAATGTGATTGATGGTGATGTCCACCATCCAGATTAAAGAGGTAGCGACCTGTGTAGCCAATCTCTTAACATTTGTACAAATATATATAAATAGAGTCAAAATTTAAATCAAAAGAAGATTCCCTAGACCTCTGCTGTGCCTGCTTCATCCCTTGTGTGTCGGACCATGTGACATTCAGTACCGAGTGAGGTGCCTGTGGGCACTGGAGCACCCCGGTGGCTTGGAGTGAAAAGGGTGCAGGATACCTGCTTATCCTTCCCAGGAGCTAGTCATGACTTTTTGGAAATGGGCTGGGATGGACCAAAAGGTTTCACTTTGTGAAATGCAGTCAGAAACATTTCCATTTTTTATGCTTCCTGGGAAAAGTGATTATGTTAGCAGTCAAAATCTCTGTGAGGAGAAGGGGTGGCTGGGGGGGAAATAAAGCCTTAGATCTGCTGCTTGGACTTCTCCCTGGTGAGGCTCTCCAAGACACAGGTAACTCCCTGTAGCATTTAAATATTGGCATGTTCTTGGCTTTCCCTCGCACATCTGTCTAATGGGCAGGTGGCCATGGATTTGTGCTCTTTTCCAAGCAATTCCTGTGGGTTTTCTGCAGGAGAAGTCAGCAGCAAGACATTATGTTGTAATCCCTTCAGCCAGTTTGAACAGGAAGCCATTTCTCATTACCATGACAGGTTCACTGAGCGATCACTTGAGAACTCTGTTAAAAATTAAAAACCACTGTTGAAACCTTTTAGGCTGCTGTAGGACTGAGTGTATGTAGCCCTCATGTGCTGAAATAGAATTCAGTGCTGCTCTGAATAGCAGAAAGAAAAATGGCATCTTTAAATACTTGTTCACCCGAGTGTGTAAGTTAATTCAATACACTGTGTGTAAATATAACAAGTACAGTGGCAGAACACGGGAGAGAATATTTTCCAGATGCTCAGTAGTTCAGCTTGAAAACATATTGGGTGGAAAACATCTAATTTTTCCCTAGGAAATGATCAACAGTCTTTTACTTTCCATGTGGAGAACATATACCTTGTATCCCACAGAGATGTCACACACCGTTTCTGGGTTGGACCTACATCCGACTCTTATTTTTTAGATCATCAGGGATAAGAGAAAGCAGATGTCCCAGTCCTTCTGCACAGAAGTCCCAGTGGCAGGAACCTTTCCTGCTTTCTTAGGGGCTGTGTTGGCCCCTGGTTTATTTCTGTGCCTGGGACTATGCAGTGGTGTTAAGTTATGGTTCTCTTTGTGACCAGAGATTTAGTTTAAGCACTTTTCCTCCTACCTGTACTTGCCATGATTTATGGCTGGGATCAGAGAGGGCTGTTGTGCTGCCACTTTGGGCTGAGCTCTGGCCATTTTCAGGCCTCTTTGGCAAATGACTGAAGGCTTCGCTAATAGAGTTGGCAGTGTTCCAGCTTGTGAAATGTATTCTGCAAGGAGTTTACTTAATGAGGAAAAATAGCATGGATTGAAGGGAAAGAAAGAAAGAAATCTAACCAAAATTGTAGAGGAGACACTCTGGGCATTGTGTTTGGGCAGAATCATCAGTGCAGCCTTGAAACCCTGTAAATGAGTTGGTTTTCAGCAAGTTGAGATATACTTGTGTCACTGTGCCCTGGAAAGGCCTGCAGCGCTGGCTAAATTAAACAGCTCTGTGGTCTTTTGGAGAATTAGCTGGAGATGCTGTCCTTTCCAAGGGAATTTCTCCTGAGCTTTGGTGTCTGCCCACATATGCACCCTCACATGTCCACATCCACGCAAACCCTGGTTTTGCCTCTTCTGTTCCTGGGTAAATACAGCCCAGGAACCAGGCTGATATATTATGGGATAAATGCACAGCCATAAACTGCAAAACTCAAAATACCCGAATGTCTTCACTTAGGACTTGAATGTAGAGGTAGATGACTGTCACAGTTCTGCCTGCTTTACCTCGGCTGAGGTCAGGAATCGAGTTCGGTCTTGGTTGTTTATTCTCTCTTATCTATTTACAGTATTTACAGCGTGAGCTCCAACTTGCCAGTTAGAGAAACGAGGCAAAATGGAGACTTTCTAACTTTCACCAAGGCTATTTAAGAGATGATTACCCAATACCAAAGCAACATCTATATTATTTATGTTTTTGACCCAAAAGTGACCCTTTCATGTTTGCAATGCAGACATCTTTCACCCAGTTAGAGAAAGCCACCCAGATCCGTGAAGAAAAGACAGAAGAAGAAGGTGAAGAAGAAGAACTCAGACAACACCCTGAATCCTCCATCTTGGCCCACACACATTACTGTATACCAAAACCCCAAACATAAGTTTTCACCCTGTGAGATCACACAACACCACTCTAACCACACACCCACAGCCCCTGTGCTGTCACACGATCTCGGGAGCCTGTTCCAAGGCACCAAGTCAAATGCAGTGCCTGCCCGAGGGGCAGTTCCCCTCAGCTCAGAAAGCCCGAAATTTTCAGCCTCCAGGGTTCCAGCAGATGGCCTGTGGCTCATAACTCACATGGAGTTTGTAAGCAATTGAAATCAGTTAGCTGTCTACGGTCCACATTTCTTCTGGGCTCCCTGGAGTTCTTCCCTGGCCTTCACTGGAAGGAGAGGAGCATCATGCTGAAGAGTGATAGAAACAGAAATAGGAGAGCTCACAAAAGCCTCCAGCCACTCTCTTTGTGAGGAGGGAGACATGTGACATCAGCTGCCACAGACTGATATCCTGTGTGTGAACTCTTCCTCCCTGCCATGTGAGACACATCTCCTCTTCCCAAGATATCCTGTGGGAAGAGATCATGTCCAGGACACACCATCAGCCTTGTGGGAACTCACTGATGTCTGAAGCAGGGCATCTGGATGGGGAAAAGCTTTGGTCTGACATTGCTCAGGGAAACGGTGAGAGTAATAGGTGTGAGAGGGTCAAAAAGTTTGGGCATTTGCTTAACAGAGGTCCAAACAAACTCTTAAAGCTGCTGCCTCTGGACTTAATTTCAGATATGCATATACATATGTATATATATAAAAATATATATATACACACACATATATGTATTCACATATACCTACCTACATTTGTTTATGTATTTGTGTCTACACATATGTGCATGTACTGACTAGAAAGAAAAAGACTGGGGAAAGAGCAACCTCCAAAAACTCCAAAGGACTGATAAGCAGTGGTGCTGCTTTTAATGAAAATTAAAGTGCTGGATGTTTGTGGAAGCCAGTAATAGGACAAGGCTGCCTAAACGCCTCTATTAGAGAGTTTAGCATACAGAATAGCATCAAAAAAAGGAGTAAAATTTGAAAGAAGACACTTTTCAGTGTCTTAAGCAGTGCCTAATCCTCTAAACTTTGAGTAGGACTTCTGGACTACAGTACTATTGCCTTTTGTTTTTCATAGGAACATGATTAATTTTTCTAATATAATTAAGGATGGCCCCCACCATGGATGTGTCATGCATATTCTAGGCTGTTAAATTTACTAACTCCAAGATTATTTCTTATATGCTAACTTGAAGTGTTTTGATCTTGCTGAAATCTTCATTTGGATGGAAAAAATATCATGCATATAAATTGTATGTTGACATTTCTTTCACATGGGTAGTTATCTAGTTATTGGTAGCCTGCAGAGCGAAGACTTGTCAAAAGTAATCACTTCCAGTTCTCATTTGTTGAAGTTAAATAGCCTGAACAGGGGAAAATTTGTTCATACTCTTTAATACTCATATTATTGCAGTGTGAAAAGTCAGCATATAAATATGAGGAAACTGAAAATAAATCAATAGGATTACATGTTAGAAAACTGAGGAATGATTTCTGGAGAAGATTTCATAATGTTCCAATAGAAAACAACTTGTTAGCATTGATACAGCTCTTTAGATAGGTGCCCATTAGAACTGGAAAACTTTCCTTTAGAGGAATTAACTACTCTAGCAAACACATGTAAATAAACAAAATCAAATCTCATGTTCTGAAAGTATGTTCTGGGCATTATGATTCAACAAGACTGTGGAGCTTCTCTATTTCTACACATGATCTATGGGGACAGTCTAAAATTTGGCATAACCAGGAACTGAACAAATTTGTGATGGAAGATTTTTTTAATTGGTATTTTGGTTCATCCTGGTGCCCTTGATGAAGTCCTTGTGATAAGCAGGATACCTTTCATTTTCCTGTCCCTTGTCACCACTTCCCAAGAAACTTGCCTTTTTTTGCTTTTTATTTGTTGCACTAAGTGTTCATTTTCCTCCCATTTCAAAATCGAACTCCTCTTTATTAGACCATCATTAACATTCCTGACAAACAGCTCTCCCCTGGCAGTACAGACTCATTCCAAGCAGGAGTGACCGATCCAACGCCCAGGGGAAGGTAACTGGAGTAGGCTTCAGTAGGCTTTATATATACTGATTCTCCACAGAGATGGAAAATGAATAACTTTGTCTCTTAGAGGTAAAAATGACCATTTAAGCTAAAGGTAATTATTATACTACACACTTGAGCCACCTGATGTCCCATGGGAAAAGCTAAATGCCATTATAGTATGTTAATCATGACTGGTGGTAGCTGGTGGTTATGGACTTCTTCTAGTGAGCTGGACACTTCAGGCATGGCATAATTGGAAAATTACTCTTGTTTCCCATGGTGGCTGGTAGCAAAATCCCCTGAGCCTGTTGTGCTGTGTGGGAGAGGCTTCAGATAACACTGAAGAGTTTGTAAGCTGGGTTCTAATCAGTCCTCATGACAGGTGTATCTCAGGGTTTTCCCAAACCCACTGTTTCTCTGAAGAGGAATTTCCTTTCCATTGATCATCTTTTGAGCACCTGGCATGAGGAACTAGGAACTTGCTTTCAGAAATACTAGTTTTGGTGGCAGTTCTTGAAGACACCTGAAAGAATAATCTGCTCATGTGGCGATGAATGTTAATAAACAGATGGGTTCCTAATTGTCTCACACTCTATAGAAACAGATGATAATAATCCTCTCTGTAGAAAAGAATCTCTCTACAATCCCTTTTGCATTAATACCACACTCAGCCTCAAATACCTGGGAAAATATGTGGAGTTTCCGGGTCATTCACCTGGATTGACCAGACTTTCAGCCTTTTAACAGGTTCTTGAAATTTCATGGTATGAAACTCATTTAAAGGTACTATAGAACTGTGGTTTTTAAACACAGGTTGGTTTTTGCATCTAAATATCAGCAAAATTTTCTATAGAGCCGCAGGCTCAAGTTCTCCTTTCTTTTCAGACAAACCAAAATCTTCCCAACTTGTAACTGTTCCTGTTGGGTGCTGAGAGCTGCAGGTGCAGGGATGGCCCTTTGTCACTTTTACATCAGCTTGTGCAATCAGGCATCGATCTTCTATTCCCTCTGTCAGTGCCTTGTGAGACGTGAGCAACCTTGCTCACCTTGAGCGTGCAGAGAGATGTCAGTAATAAGGATTTTTCACACATTGCAAATGCTGTGAGAGTTAAGAACAAGGAGATACCCCAGCATGAATGGCATTGTGAGGCATGGGAGGAATAGGGAAGGTTTCCCCTTGCCTCCTTTTTTGTCTGAGAATTAATTTTTGAAATCTCATCCATGGTCAGTATCTGCTAGCTTACTCAAGATTTTACTTCTTACAGCAGACAGCCTGGATCTTGTCCCCAAATGTCACAGTCCCCTGCTGAAGGACTAAATCCAAATGTCTCTGAATCTAGCTTGTATTTCCCAGGGTTTCAGGAGTGGGCAGATCTTCTCTAAACTGCCTGTCTGCTTTTGTGATGTTTGTTTTGTTTTTTTTTTTTTAAAGTTGTCTGTGTCAACATTTTTTGCTAACCAAAATAATCTGTGTACAGTATGAGGACAACCAAGCCAAAGGGGTCTGCCACAGACTTCATTTAGCACATACCTGGATTCCAAGTACCTCGTTAGGAGTGTGTTATAAATACTTTGCCAACTAGCTGGTTAAGACAATTTTAATGTCTTTACTGTGTAAGAAGTACAAAGGATTTACATGAATAATAGAGAGCCTGTCAGCCTTTACAACCAGGCACCACAGGACTCTTGTAAAGTCTTTCTGAGAGTGCTTCTGAACGTGTTATTCTCTCTCTTCAGTTCCTCCCTCTCACTGATCTAAGGGAAAATCTCATTGTAAAGTGACCTTCTGTCCAGATGGATAAATGTTCACGGAAACTGGGTTTCAGGCTCTTTATCCTCTAATTAGGAGCTCTCAGGAAAGCCAGAAAGTCTTTCTGTGGCTAAAATCTGGGGTGGAAGTAGTAGGGAATGGAAGATCCTTCTTTTTTTCTGTCCAGTGAAACTTTTGGCACCTTGTCACAAGCTGACACATCCTACAATAAGATTTTTCAGAAGCATCCTTTTATCATTCAAATGTCTTGTCAGATCTAGCTGACACTTTAAAAAAAAAATCTATTTTAGGGGCAGAAAGCATATCCATTCACTTCACTGACACTGAAGACTCTCTCTGAAGGCAGGCTGGAGTAGCAGTTCCTGCTTGGGCTAGGAGAAGTGTCTTTTTGCTGCTGATTTGTACTTCAAGGTTTTCCACTCAAATGAGAAACTTCACTGGAACATACTTTTTACTAGGAAAGTGAAGAAAATCTTATTGCTTAGGCAGCATCATCCTGTGCCTTCAGAAATGTGCTTTTGTCAAGGTGAGGCAAGAGGGCAACTGCTTACAACACTGCTGTTGTGAGATGTCTCACTGATCATCACCAGTAACTGAACCACAGATTCACACAATATGCTGAGTTGGAAGGGTCCCACCAGGATGATCAAGTCCAACTCCTGCCCCTGCACAGGCACCCCAACAATCCTACCTGTTGCAGTTTCCGACACACAAAGGACGAAGCAGGCACAGCAGAGGTCCAGGGAAACTTCCTCCTTTATTCAAAATCTGACTCCATTTATATACATTTGTACAAAGGTCAAGAGATTGGCTACACAGGTCGCCACCTCTCTAACCTGAATGGTGGACATCACCATCAATCACATTTCTCCTCCCAGAGGAGAAATAGGTAAACATTCTAAAAATACACATTGTTTACGTGAAGCTGTGTGAGAATCTGCAGTACAAAGTTACAAGCACTCAAAAGCAAGAAAACCTGGGGTGACACCTACCCCTTTGCCTGAGAGCATTGTCCAAATGCACCTGGAGCTCTGGCTGCCTTGTGGCTGTGACCATTCCCAGGAGAGCCTGGTCAGTGCCCCACCACCCTCTGTGGGAGGAACCTTTTGCTGATATCTAACCTGAACTTCCCAAACACAGTTTCAGTTGTTGCCTCAAGTCCTATTACTGGCCAGGAGAGTCAAGTGTTTGGTACCTGGCCCATCATTGCCTCCATGAGGTCTGACCTCAGTCTCCTGATGTGTTTGTGCAGAGCAATGTCATCTCCTCATCAGCTTTCCTTTCCCTGATCACATCTGGAGCCTCCTTCTCTTCCACTGTGATTCCTCTTGCTCAAAGATGACTGACCAGGACTGAGCTCAGAAGCTCTCAGTCCATCTTTAGAGGATGTTTTCATCATTGACATCTTTTGCCTTTTCCTTCTCTCCCATCTGGCAAATTTCTTTTCCATGCTTCTGCTGCATTAGTTATCTTGCTTTAACCCATGATAACCTTCTTACCATTCTTGGTACTTGAGACATGGGATCAGTGCAGTATTTGAGCCAGGGTTAGATTACCTTTTTTCTCAGCTCAGTCTGCATCATCAGTGGTCCTCTTTCACTTTTTTTTTTTTTTTTTTTTTTTTNTATGACATGGCTTGTTTGTTACAAACTGAGAAGAAACTTTTTGCCTTGGCAGAGAATATGATGGCCTTTTATCTTGGGGGAAAGGGAAAGGATGGGATGGTAGCAGTGTGGTTTTGGCACAGTTTCCATCCCTCACGTTCTGACTGGGTGAGAATCACATGAACTGTGCAGCATTAGATCTTCCCCCACCAACTGTGACAAGGAGCTGGAGTAAATATTTAAGATTGACTGGATAATATGTACTTACATCTTTGCAAAGTGGAAGCAATTCACCTTTGGTGCCCTATTTTCCTAGGTGTGAAAGTTTCAAAGGATCAGGGATAACAGAGAATAGCATTCACTATTTCTAGCTACTAACACTTTAAAAACACTTTACTACCAAAATCATTATCTCCTCTTTTATTTGTTGGGAAGATTATCCTGGAAATGGTGCCTTTTTTTTTTTTTTTTTCATTTGAGTGCCACTTCATGTTACTTCTTTAATTCTAAATATTTAAGTATCCTGAAGTAATGCCTATATCTTAAAAACAGAGATCTATTTCTCATCTGCTGTTCAGTGAAACACAAAAATACATTCCCTATTGCTGCAACCTGTCCTCACTAAGGTGAATAAAATGAGAACTCTTATAGACAGTCAGAAGTAATAACATAGTAAACATTTGCTAGATAAACTATAATTCATTTATATTCATCCAGGTGAAATTGTCACCCTGGTTTTGAAAATGGAATATATTCTTGTCTCACTTTATCTAGCTGAAGTACAGTATATTTGGATGAATTTAAATAGCTTTCATTGCATCTTATGAGCATCTGCTTTTTTAATATGGCAGATAAAATCATTGAGCAGAACTTTTTAACTTTTTGTTTATGCCAGGCTTAGTGTCTTAATGGGAAATTATGTTGCGGGGATATTTCTGTTCTAAAAATGTTAATTTTGCAGGGACAATGCCAATTGAACAGGGCAGCTGGTAACTACACTGCCACTGATGTTAACAGTAAGTCAGGAAAAAGACTCATTTTGTGACATGAGGAGCTGAAAAATGTTTTCTCTCCCATTTGTTCCCCTACTGTGTGAATTCCCAATACAAACTGATATCTCTTGAAAGATGCCAGTGCTGGGTTAATGGTTGGACTTGATCTTAGAGGTCTTTTCCAGCCTTACTGATCCCATTCTTTCCATGGCCATTTTGGGGATTAGCTTTTCTACAGTAAAGGCTGCATTAATGTTAAGTGCAATTGCTCTTTTATTTTTTACTGTTTACATGACTGACGTGGTTACAATTTCCCCCAAAATTTAATTGTGGAGATGCATTTGTATTTCTGTTTGTTTAGCTGCTTTTCCCCTGTCGTTTATTATCACAGAGAAAATAGTTCAATCATTCACAGAAGGCCAATGAAGTAGTTTAATGAAACTTCAAAGAGTTGAACACACACAAATTAAGTTGTCAGGAAATTCATTACAGGTTTTTAGCAAGAGGCTGAGATAAAACAGCTTATATTGCTGATCTTAGGGAGAGGAAAAGACCCCGATCTGATTTTTCCCTGTGGTTTTAAATGATGGTCAGGAGTCACCTGCACTGTCTATGTGGAAAAGGGAATGAAGGCTTTGCACCTAGCTTTTGTCCATTTTCTATTCCACTTACATGGCTGTGGGCAGGTCAGAGCAGCAAGCCTTTCCCTCTGACCCAGAAAGGAGCATGGTCCACTTGGGCTCAGGCTGAACCCCTGCACGGAGGGAGATGTGCCCTTGCAGCCACCCGGCTGAGCACTGACTCCTGCAGCAGCAGCACCCTCAGCAGTGCTGTCCTGCCAGCCTCTGCCTGCTGCCGAGACAGCATCTGCAATTTACCATTTACTTTCAGCCCCAAACTATCTGCTGGCCTTGCAAAAAAACAAATTTCTTAATCCGACAAGTGTTTGTTGGCCCCCGGTTTATTTAATCCCATCGTGGAATCCATTTCTGTTATCCATTTACCTCTATTTCTGGCAACCTCATGGTGGTTCCAAAATGACTTTAAAGGCTGAAGCTCTTTAGATTGGCTGACTTGTCCTATAAGGCTGCTAAAACATGTCATCCTGCATGAAGTGTTTCATGTCTCTGCATGCACTGAAAGGAAATGGCAAGCACTGTTCCATCACTCAGGACGTGCTGCTGGGAATGCAAATGCAAGGTCAAGGGGCCAAGGCTGCCTGGCATTAATCATGCTGAAGGAGTCACATTGATGAAGTGTTGAGGAAAAGGCTTTGGGTAAGTACAGCATTGTGAGGTGAGGGTCTGAAGTGACACAGGGTCCCCGTGCAAAGGAGAGCAGCTTTATTCCAAAAACCTGGCCTTACACGAATCATAACAAATGTAATTCAACCAACCACCATAAACCACAATATGAACATGTAAGGGTTACATAATTTGTTTTTCTACCTCTAATTCAGCTGAGTCACTTTCCCATAGTCCTTTTCTGCTCAGCAGGCCTCAGTCAGGATTTTACAAGGCCTTCCCTTGGTAAGGTTTTACTTACAGGCAACACATCTTAGACATTTCCAGTATTGGGGGTGAACCCGTATTCATCATTGTTTGTTTCAGGATAATTCAATTTTGCTCCCATGAAGAAGATTATGGAGCATTTTATGTCTCCTACTATTCTTACTGTTCTATAATTGGGAGCAAATAGTCAAGTTGGTGGCAAAGGATTTGCTCTGAAATAACCATTAACTTTAACAGGGAATGTGGGGCTCTTTCTTTTAGACATCTTCCACATAAAGATCTCAAAAACATGTCATAAATAAAAGTTATGGGAGAATCTCAATAATTTCTTTGCTATTATTCTTCTCCACCCCACCACCAAAAAAAAAAAAAA